>BPLQ01000573.1:6703-154611 GCA_021605075.1 Caerostris darwini | reverse complement strand
AGTTACGTATTGCTATCAACACCACACTTAGTCAGACCTACATTAGACATCACACTATATCCCTCCATATTATATTCTGTGTTTAGGAGTCGGATTTGTGTATTCTTTTCTAGGTACGAGAGTAATTTTTAAAAGGGTTTAAAACTTAGTGTCCTAAAACAACACCACACACTAGTCAGACTCATTAGACATCACACTATATCCCTCTCATATTATATTCTGTGTTTAGGGAGTCGGTTTGTGTATTCTTTTCTAGGTACAGTAATTGTTAAAAGGGTTTAAAACTTAGTGTCCTAAACAACACCACACTAGTCAGACTCACATTAGACATCACACTATATCCCTCCATATTATATTCTGTGTTTAGGGGAGTCGGATTTTGTGTATTCTTTCTAGGTACGAGTACTTCTTAAAAGGGTTTAAAAACTTAGTGTCCTAATCAACACCACACTAGTCAGACTCACATTAGACATCACACTATATCCTCCATATTATATTCTGTGTTTAGGGGAGTCGGATTTGTGTATTTTTTTCTAGGTACGAGTAATTGTTAAAAGGGTTTAAAACTTAGTGTCCTAAACAACACCACACTAGTCAGACTCATTAGACATCACACTATATCCCTCCATATTATATTCTGTGTTTAGGGAGTCGGATTTGTGTATTCTTTTCTAGGTACAGTAATTGTTAAAAGGGTTTAAAACTTAGTGTCCTAAAAACAACAATTCTGACTAGTTTCAGACTCATTAGACATCACACTATATCCCTCCATATTATATTCTCTGTGTTTAGGGGGAGTTTGGATTTGTGTATTTTTTTCTAGGTACGAGTAATTGTTAAAAGGGTTTTGTCCTAGTGTCCCAATCACCACCACACTTAGACTCACATTGTCCATAATCAACAATTATATTCTGTGTTTAGGGGGAGTAGTCAGGTACTAATTGACATGTCCTTAAACAACACCACACTATATCCCTCCATATTCCCTCCATATTATGTGTTTAGGGAGTCTGATTTGTGTATTCTTTTCTAGGTACGAGTAATTGTTAAAAGGGTTTAAAACTTAATGTCCTAATCAACACCACACTAGTCAGACTCACATTAGACATCACACTATATCCTCCATATTATATTCTGTGTTTAGGGGAGTCGGATTTTGTGTATTCTTTTCTAGGTACGAGTAATTGTTAAAAGGGTTTAAAACTTAGTGTCCTAAACAACACCACACTAGTCAGACTCACATTAGACATCACACTATATCCCTCCATATTATATTCTGTGTTTAGGGAGTCGGATTTGTGTATTCTTTTCTAGGTACGAGTAATTGTTAAAGGGTTTAAAACTTAATGTCCTAATCAACACCACACTAGTCAGACTCACATTAGACATCACACTATATCCCTCCATATTATATTCTGTGTTTAGGGGAGTCGGATTTGTGTATTCTTTTCTAGATACGAGTAATTGTTAAAAGGGTTTAAAGCTTAAAGTCCTAAACAACACCACACTAGTGAGACTCACACTAGACACCACACTATATTCCACTTCTGTGTTTAGGGAGTCGGATTTGTGTACTTTTTCAGATACGAGTATTGTTAAAAGGGTTTAAACTTAAAGTCCTACTCAGACACCACACTATATTTCCCCATACTCGGACACCATATTTTATTCCTCCACACCCAAATACCATACTATATTGAGTGTTTAGAGTTTCGGATTTGTGTACTCTTTTTTAGGTACGAGCAATTTTTAAAAGGGTTTAAAGTCCGAAACAACACCACACTAGAAACATACTTTTGCGCACTTTATGAATTAATTAAGTTTGTTGACTATTTAGTACTGTATTTTAAATAAAATTGTTGTTTTTCATCGCTTTGGAGAAAAGTCATTGTATTTTGATCCCACTGGGGAAAAATATTGTCTTTCCACTGCATCTGAGCAAAAAGTCTTATATTTAGAAACTTGTTGTTGTAAAATTTCATAATTACTTAGTCAGATTTAAATTTTTTGATGTGTGGATCACTAAATTTTTTTTTTTTTTTTAATTTCTAACAAACATTAGTCACCCCTAACAGTTTTGATTGTTCGAAAATTCTTCTTTGCATGTTCTTTCATTTGACTTGTAGTAGTTTTTCGGAACGCCTTTTTGTTTTTCAAACCACCTCATTCCCCGTACCAGAAATCTGCCATCGAAGTTCACTGGATAAAAAAAAAGAAAAGAATTTAGAGTGCACTTAGACCTCTCGGAGCCATTGTGTGTCCAGCGCAGGAAACGGTTTAATGTCCAGAAGGGAGGGAAGTGGGTCAGCAGGGCCGAAGGGCAAATGTTACAGAATCAGTGGACCGTTTGACGTAATGAAGTCACGAAAAAACGGACGCGTGACTCGCCGATTTTTTTTCCCCTTCTTTCTTTTTCAGAAACACCTCTCCAGCCCCCTCATTAGTCACTTTTCGACTTTCACAAGCTTTGTTTTCTGCAGATGGAGCGACTATTAAAACTTTAAAATGCTTCCTTTTAAAAAAAGAAAAGAAAGGTTAGGTTAACTTTTACTTTGAAAATAACCCGCAGTCCTCTTTTTCAATGATTCAGAGAGGAAATTCCAGGGCGTTATCTGACAATGTCATTTTATTTCAATTTGATAACTTGGTTTATCAAGCTTTCTTTATTTACCATTTCATAAAAATAAAAAAATCAGTCATAATCTATGAATTCTACTAGATGTTCTAAGAAATATAATCTCGTCCCTCAATGTCTTCCTATAACTTATTAGATTTTTTTCATTTCATTATTGATTAAAATTATTCCCAACATCTCCAGAAGTACCAGGAAATTTTCAAGAAAGAAAATTCATCATAAATTGAGACTGGGCGCACTAAAACATTTTAAAAGAAGCATTTAGGAGACAGTTTTACAAATATAACTATTCTGATCATGAGTAATTGTCCAGTAACTGATTTTCCTTTACTATGATCTTCTTGAACGCTTCTTACAGACATAATGCTGAATCCATCTAATTCAAATTTATTGAAATGCCCGGTAACAGATCTCCGTGAAAATGTTTTTGTAATAAAAGAGCAAAATAAAACAACAGAGCATTCACATCGTTATAAATAAAGAAAAAAAAAATGATTTCCTCAAAGTTTTGCGTTATCAGCATATATTCCATAAACCCGTTAAATTGTTGGCATTCTTATGATAGAGGATAATATTTCTGTGCATCAATATCCTCCTTTGGGATGGTCATCGTCTTCTTCATCAGTACTACAGCCTGTTATAGGCCAAAGGCAACTTCCGTGAGCTTTTCCATCTAACTGTGTCCGGGACAATTGATTGTCATCTGTCAACCAGACCCTTTAGATCTCTTTCGACTAAATCAACGCATCTGGGGGAGGACTTCCTCTTCTTTGGGTGCCTTTAATTGTTGAAAAAGTACCTTTTTTAGTTGGATTTGAGTAGTTATATCTGAAAAAGTGTTCCAGCCGTCTAATACGGCTTGCTTTCATAACTTTGCTATATATATCAGGTTCTTTGAGTTTGCTGTAAATTTCATGGTGATATTGTATTCTGCAGACATTTTGCATAACAGCACCAAAAGTTTTTCAAAGTATTTTTCATTCAAAAATTAACAGCCTATCTTTTTCAGATTTATTTAATGGCCAGCACTCGCTGCCATACAAAACGATTGATTAGGATGGTCTAGACGAAAGTAATGCCTTCAAGGACAACTTTCAGGCAGATTTGTATTCGTATGTCGTATTGGAGAAAACCTGGCAAGTCTATTTATTTTCCAAAGCAGTAACTGTAGCGTTTGTCATCATCGAAATTGAATCTGCTGAAACTGCTAGCTAACGCACTACTGAATACTATTTTAATTAGATAAAAAATTTAAATGATCTGTCTTGCTCTTTTTTTATTTCTTGCAAGAGATCATATTCATATTCCAGCAATTATCACCTGACGCTTACATATGTAAGTAAAGAAAATAATTAATTACAATTACAATAAGTGCATAGCAAATATTTATCTGAAAGAAAGGGGAAAGAACATTGAAAGCTGAAAAAAATTCATAGAACATTTTTTTAGAATTGTTTCTTTTACCGAAGTTGATAAAAGTTTGATGACCATTTGATTCTAAGTATTTTTTTTATTTTTATTTTCTTTATATTTCTTTGTGATGATAAAGCTCAGTGCCTTGATGAAGTAAGACTTCAATATTTGATGGAAACTGACGTTGCTATTGCAGAAATCAGTGAAATATACATTAAATATTTTCAGTTAAAATTTGAAATTCATGCTCGATCAGATATTGAATGATTCTGAAATTTACAAGAAATAAAAAAATGTTGCAAACGAACTCTACAAAGAGGAATGTTAAACGTATCTTCATAATTCGGACATTTGAGTTTATAGTGTATTCGACAGCTTTGTTTACATTTTTTAATATAACATTGTCATTATGGTTATCAATCCATTTAATTCTAATAAAGAATCTAAAGTTCCATAAAAATTTGTATTAAAACTTTATAATAAAATAACAATAGTAATCAATACTATTTGAAAAAATAACAAATTTTTTTAATTATCAGTCAACCTTCTAATAAACCGCAAATGGATAACGCAAAGCGTACAGAAATATATTTGGACATAATTAAATTGTGAAGCATAAGAAATTGTTTTATTAAATGCTTAATTAAAGAAATAATCTTTTTTAGTGTTAAAAATAAAAAATTTTAAAATGCATACATATATAAATATAATATTAATTTAAAATAATATGTAAATGGATAACAAATAAATTAATAACACAAATTAATCTTCTGATTAGAGCTTCAAAAACAATTTTTTTAAAAATTACTTTTAAAATAATTTATATAAGTACTAACATTTTTATATAAATATATTTTTCATTACTAAAAATATGCATATTTAACAGATTTGTTTATATAAAGGAAGTATTTAGTTAATTTATTTTTATAAGGAAATATTCCATAAAATAATATATATGTATATATATATATTTCAAGATTTTTTTTTTTTTTTTTTTTTTTTCTTAATGAATTTTGGTATTTTAGTTATCTTGTTATCATGCAAATATAAAATAACTAGAAGCATAGAAAAGGTCTGAATAATTTAATTCGTTTTTATTATTATTTGAAAATTTTGAGTAAATAAATTTCAAAGAATTAAAATAAAAAAGTTAAAACATAACGTAAAACAACTGCTAATGTATCGAATTAAAATAAACATTTCATCAAGTTGACTATCAAACTTGAATTAAATTGACTGATGACTTTAGATATTAGCTGTTAAAAATCGAATTTACATTAGAAAATACAATCTAAAGACAAAATTTAACCTTTGGAAATTCGTGGAAGTAGAAGAAAAAATACAAAATAACTAACATAGAAATTTTTTTTTTTTTTAAACATCCACATTTTGAGAAGTTAATTACTTTAAAAAACATTTTTTTACATCATTGAAACTTTGTAAACATATCGTGAGTAAGATTGTGATTTACAAGAGTTAAAAAAAAAAGCAGTAGGGACACCTTTTGCATTTTAAACGTGTTTTTTACATTGTTATTTTTCAAAACGCATTTCCTTTAAATGAATTACAGTTAAAAAAAACTAATTATTCTCTATTTAGCGTTATAATGGCGGATGCGAATCGAACGTGGCCAGAAACTTCATCGTGGACATGAAAAAAGACAGAAACGTGTACAGAATATCTGATGAGCTATTTAACGTCGGTATGTGGAACGCTTTATGCACGCGTTGTGGTCAAAGTTCATTTTCAGAAGAAGAAAAAAGGTGTAAAAACCCTCACAGCAATATTCCAGAGGTTATTAAAAGTCAATCAATTTCAAATCTTTTATGTATCACAACAATAATCCGAGAAAAATTGCTTTTTTACAGATTTGCCTTTGGTCATAGGGTGAACGATTACAGTAATGATATAATCAGGCATGAAATGTGATAGAATTACTGCAAACTCATATTTATTGTGATTTCATTATAAATATATTATTTGCCGTTTTAATTAAATGTCATTTGAAGACTTATATGATAATAAATTATGAAACAAAAATCAGATTAATTTTTTTGGTCTAATCTCTATACAGTTTTGTCTAGATTTAATTATTTATTAAAATAATTTCATTTGGATTTATAAATTAAGTTTTTTAATGTGTATTGTATTTTTAGATTAATTTTGTGTAACGATGATTTCAACTATTATTCCTCTATATATTCATGTTGGAATTTTGAATCATCTATTTTTATAAACATTTTATTCGGCTTACTAAAAACTCGAATTTATTGTAGCTTTCAAACAAATATAGTATTGATAGAGTTAGTTAAATATCTTTTTGAGGTTTATATGAATTTCTTTTTATTTCCAATGTCAAGTTTACAGGATAATAGATACCAGAAAAAAATAAATATAAAAAACAAGATAGAAGCAAATGAACATCAGTTAATCCATCCACTTAAGACTGGCAATATAATAACGCCTTCATAAAGAAATAGAAGGCAAGACAGAACGGGAAGCAAGGTGAGACATATTCATTTCTTCCTGGTTATCCCTCAGGAGACAGAGGGTCAGAAGTCAGTTTAAGTCTGTGAAGTGCTGGCGGAGACAATCGTGACCACAGAGAACACAGCCACAATGCCACAGATTTTTCTCTAGGTCCTTCAGGGACATCATTGAATAGGATTGTACAAGGGATTGTGACTGCTTCTAGCGGCAACCTCTTAAAGAAGAAGCACCTAAGAGTTTTTTTAATTATCCTCCATTTGCTTTGGGACAATTCACCTGCGTTCCACTGCAGAACTCTAAGAAACTCACACTGAGATCACACTCACATTTTGCCGTATCAGACATTGCCCGGAGTGTACAACGAGGAGGTATATCTACGTTGCACTCCTTATATGAAACTAATCTTTAAAAGAATTATTATTCATCGATAAAAAGTTAATAATTGTTAAGCAGATAAAAAGTTATTATTTTTTGTCTTATTACAAAATGTCTATTTCTTCACCAGGTAGGCTCTTATTTTAATAACCAATTTTATTCAATGTCTAATTTTATTCAATGCCCAATTTTTTTAATGTCTGTTTGTTACTATCGTAATAAAACTTCAATAACCTGTATATTCAATCTTGGAAACTTTGTACAACTTTAAAATTATAGATCCATATAATTATAATATTGTACAAAAAAATTAATTCCATATTATTCTTTATTCAAATTTATTATTCTGAATAAAGTAAATAGCATATGTATTTTATTCAGAATTATATGGATCTAACTTCCTGAAAGATGACAATGCCATTATATTAAAAAAATTCAGATTCAGATAAACTTGATCTGGCCTTTTTCAATTCTTTTCAGTTCCTTACATTAAGAAAAATATTATCAAAAGATTTCGAAATGAAATGTAGTTATGGTATTTGAACACAGATAGTCTTTGATAGAGTTTGTTAAAAATGCTTCACAATAAACTTATTAAATTTAAATTATTATAAATTCGTGTTGTTTTTTTACAAATAGAAAATTTTAATCATAAATATATTTTAAAATGATTTCAATAAAGAATTTGAAAAAAATTTCTGACCACAGCGTCTGAAATTATCTAAGAGTTTATTCTTCTCTCCATATGTCGCATGTAAAGTAAGCTATAGATTGAAAAATATATTTTTGAACCGTCCGATGATAATTATTCTTATTCTGTTATTTAAAAGTATTAAGATTTCTAAAGCGAAGACTCCGCTAAAAGCTATTTTGAACCTTACGAAGACTACTATTCTTATTATGTAATTAAAAGGCTTTATTATAAACATGTTATTAAGATTTCTAAAGTTTCTAAAGCGAAGACTCCGCTAAAAGCTATTTTTGAACCTTACGAAGATTATTATTCTTATTATGTAATTAAAAGGCTTTATTATAAGCATGTTATTAAGATTTCTAAAGTTTCTCAAACGAAGACTCTGTTAAAAACTACTTTTGATCCTTACAAAGATAATTATTCTTATTATGTAATTGAAAAACTTTATTATAGGCATGTTATTAAGATTTTCTAAAGCAAAGACTCTACTAAAAGCTACTTTTAATCCTTAAGAAGATAATTTCTCTTATTCTGTAATTGAAAGACTTTACTATAGGCATGTTATTAAAATTTTCTAAAGTTCCTAAAATGAAGATTCTGTTAAAAGACAAAAAAAATGTTGACGTAAAAATCAATTGCAAATTTTTAAACCCATAGCAACAATAAAAAAACATTTACTCTTTAAAGAAGACTAAAAGATATAATGCCCACCAGTCTAGGAAATAAACGAAATTCACTTTGACCCTTGTTAAATCATGGGTTTAACTTATGATACATTAACAGATAGAAATAGTTATTACCGAAAATTAGAAGAAAAAGACGTATTTCTCATAATTTCAAAAAAACTTCAGCGCATTTTAGTATAGTGCCACATTTCTCCTACAATAAGGAGCAGCTCCCAAGATGTATTTACATTTTAAAACTTAATTAAAAAAACTTTAATATTGGTTTAATATTTTCAATTTTATTTAAAACAAATAACTTTATGATCATCATCAAAATGAGTTTACTGAATAGACTATTAAAATTTTTTTTTTGATCCTTTTATCTTTGGTAATGTGATAATTTCTTATGCCAATTACATGATTCGATGGCAATAACATTAAAAGTGGTCTTTTGTCTACATTTTGCGTACTTTTTCAACCAGTTGACTTCCAAAAAAAACAAAAAAAACTATTCTACGCTTAAAGAAAAAGAAAAAAAGGACCGAAAGAAAAATTGACCGGCAATGATTCATATTTACTGCTCTACATGTATGAAATCAGTTCACAGTCAAAACTTCTTTTATTCCACTTTCGTACTCTTTTTTGACCCTTTCGTTTGTATATGTGCGAACAAGCTTAACTGGACATTTTTTTTCCTTTTGCAAATTTAAATGTGTGTTAAGGGAAACCGAGGAACCTTTTTTTTTTCTCTCTTTTTCTTTTTGAATGTTTTTTTTAAAAATATTTTACAAATATCGGTAAAAGTTTCTTTCTCAAGCAAACAAAACAAATGCCGTTCAATATCTCTCTAAATGCATATATGTAAAGACAGGACTTTTTGAAATATCAGCAAGGCCTTTTCAGTTTCTTTTCTTAAATAGAAGAACGAAAACTTCGAATTAATGAGATAACATAGTTATAAGATAAGTGTGGAATGAGATAAAAATAATGATAATAAAAGCAATTAATCTGATTTAGTTCAATCTTACTTTGAATATTTCAACAAATCTCGTTTTATATGTTGATCTTAAAATCAAGGAAGTAAATATGAAGCAAGTTTCTTCTTCTTTATTAGCACATCACCCCCATGGTGAGCCAAGGCCTTCTGTCTATTGGCAAATTTCGAGACAGGAGATATTTTTTTTTTTACGGTGCAAGATTGCAAGCCTGACACCCAACGCTCTACAGTCATATTAAAGTCCTTCTGGAAAAATATCCATTTTAACTTACTCAAAAAATTTTTACGTGACTCACTTTTGATTGTCTTTTTCACGTAATGAATAATTTAAATTCTTTAAATGGCAACTAACTCCCCAGAACGAAACTCCATGTTGTAACATGGCCGTCTGCCTATTGGCAGATTCCGAAGCAGAAGAATTCCGAATCATTACAAACATCCATCCTGCCGGGACTTGAACCTAAAATCTGTGGCACCGAGCTGCATAAGCTTGCTAAATAATTAAAAACTTCTTACTAAATAATGTTATTTTTGGTATGCATACTATAGTGTTTTGTTATTTGTAGCTTATTATTGATAAACAACTAGCTCTAAAGTTAAGGTCAAATCAACCGTGCATTGTGTACTAACATCAAAAATGCCGTTGTATATGCTGAAAAATTATATTCGTTGAATACATTATAACTTCTTATTCAATTTATAAATTTAAATTATCTGTATAACACAATTTGTTTCTTGAAAAATACATGAATTAACTTCCATTTGTAATTGATATAATTTCTATCTATTTGTTTTGTCTATCAAATTATTAGACACGAATATGACGCTAAAATAAAAAAAAAAAAAAAATACAAGAATATGTAAATTCATGTATTTCTTGAAAAATACATAAATTCACTACCATCTGTTAATTAATATAACTTCTATTTATTTGTTTTGTCAATCAAATTATTAGTCACCAATATGACTCTAAAATAAAAAAAAATGTATTGTATAAAATTTGACAAGATCTTTGAATTTTAGATGTTTCTCATTTATCACAAATATTCTAATTCTAAATACTAAACAAGAATTTTTCACAAATCCATTTCACAAGAAGCATTTTCATTTTAATTCAGTAACATAAAATGATGCAATCCAGAAAGATGTTTAATGACTTTAATGCAAGGCGATAATTATCAGCAAGCAATATTTTCTTAGTAATGAGATCTAAAATGTGTCACCAAAAGTATCACATTTTTAAGCTCATTAAAATAAAAGATTTACTCATTCTGAATTTATCCCTGTCTTGTGGATTAAATTTATAAATGCAAATGTCATGTATAACACAATTTATTTCTTGAAAAATACGTGGATTAACTTCCATCTCTTAACTAATATAACTTTTATCTATTTGTTTTGCCAATCAAATTATTAGACACTAATATGACTCTAAAATAATAAAAAAATATATTGTATAAAATTCCATAAGATATTTGAAATTTAGGTGCTTTTCTAATTTATTACAAAAATTCTAATTCTAAATACTAAACAAGAGTTTTTTCACAAATCTATTTCACAAGAAACATTTTCATTTTCATTCACCAACATAAAATGAGGCAATCCAGAAAGTTTTTTAATGATTTTAGTAGAAGGTGATAATCATCAGCAAGCAATATTTTCTTAGTAATGAGATCTAAAACGTGTCACCAGTAGTATCACACTTTTTAAGCTCATTAAAATGATTTAAAAGATTTACGCATGCTGAATATATCAGTGTCCTTGAGATTAAAAAAAAAAGATAATTATTTCACTACTGATCCTCCTTTGTTGAAATCTCAAACTTTCGACTCCCTGTAGTGTTGCGGAAATTTTAAGCAACAGCTACCTTGTTCAATTATTAACTCTCAAAAGACACCTTTGCAGTGGTTTTCCCGCGTCGTACAAAGCGTTCTGTGATATACATTCTGTTTTGTGGACAAAATGACATTGTCCGCTTTCGAATTAAGTGTCAAAAGGGTTATTGTAATTGTAATGGATTAGTTTTATTACAAATAAATGCTGACAAGGTTTCAAGAAAGTATGAAGGATATTTTTAATTAATGTCAGCGCATAAAAATAAAATTTTTGTAAGAGAAACACAGGGAATATGCATTATGAATCTGTTAATGTTGATTTTTAAACGCCCTGGACAAAGACATGTATAATTATGTTATGTAGTTTTCGCTTATATGACAATACTTCCAATAATACTTACTCTCAATATGTAGGTGAAATTAAAATTTCATTTACAGAAGATAACAATATATCAAGAAGAAGAATTATAAATAATTAAAATCAAAATGATTGCAAGTCAATTTAGGATAAGGCTGTTGTCGCAGAGCAGGAATTGTCTGTATCACGGACTGTGGATATAAGATGTTTATATGCACCTAATTTCAAGTAATGAAATTTGAAAGGAACATCAATTTTAAGATTTCTGAACATAGTTCTGTAAATTTTAATCTTTTTACTGCAAATATTGAGCGTGTAAGACATCACTTAAAGGAAAACGATCGGAAACGTGCAGCTGGATGACTCGAGATGAGCTTAAACTGCTTCATCTTTCTCATAGGAATAGACATGCCAAAAAATATTATTTTTGACTTAATAATGTCTACAGAACATATAAACCAGGAACTGCTATGTTTGGGGACGGTGGAAGGAGTTCCACGTTTGAAGAACATTGAATATGCATCATTAGTAGTGAAAAGTAACAGAAATTTTGTCCCAGTTCAGATAGCCTCCTTTATTCAGTATTCTCCTTCAAACAAGTCATCGTCTGCCAAAGATTATGCTGGCGTTATGAGCAATGGTTCACAGTGATGTTCTCAAACGAATTCCGTTTTACCATTAAGAATGATTTTTGACATCATCTTGTAAGGAGAAAGAAAGGAACTTGATACTGAAAACAGAATATCCGTAGAATTTATCATTAGAGGCGAGATTAGTGTTGTACACAGTAGCCAAAAAACTGTTTACATGCTTGACATAAGAGGCTTTTTATCGCGTCATTTTTTTTCATGGCGCAATGGATTCAGACGTTCTATTCATTCATGGTAGTGTAATTCTACAAACTACAGGATCTGTGACATTAGAGAGTAATGATATTAAGCACATAAATATTCAAAGAGTTGTTGCAAACATAAATCTTCCCTCCTACCTCCTTCAGAAATATGTAGGAATTTATAATTATGAATGAGTCAATATCCTCCAAGTTCTCTTCTATAGTTTACTAGAAAACATATATAAAGTACACAAAATGTTCAAATACTTTAAAGGATCCATTTTGTCATCATTCCAATCGGAAGTGACATCTTCCGAGATTATTTGTAGTTGATCCAATCAGCATTTTTTGCTTATTTTAATTTTTTTTGCTATGTAATTTTACATAATAAAGTATAAACGGTATTTCTACAAAGTAGTTATTAAGTTTCATTCCATTTCATTCAGTGAATGTCTGCTATTAATAAGTATACATTCTCAGAATTTTCATACTACATTGCAATTTGGAAGTGAGTGCTTCAGCTAAGTTAACTCATCTTGGATATATGAATTAATTGTTTATTTTATTATCATTTTCGTTTTTTTCATTCTAATATTGTGTATAATTTGTCTGTAATTTTGAATAAAAATAATCCCTTTTATTCATATGTTGCTAATACAAATAAGCTGAATAAAATATATGAATAAGTATATAATGAAAAAGAAATCAGTGCGATAATACTCTCTTTGTAAAAGTGGTAGAGGCACAAATGTAAAAATTTGAGATAACTTAATTTAATGTAAAATGGAATTGCATGTGATTTTTAGATATAATGAGACAACAAAGCATTATTTTTTATGCAAATGCAGTGTTATTTGGCAATATCTAGAAATTTAATTTTATAGTTATTGAAACCCATGCTAAAAAAAACTATATATCAAAAACTAAATTATAACTATTAATTGAATTTTATCAGTCCAGTTAATTTATGTCACATTAAATATAATTTTTTTTCAAAAAAAATCACCTATTTTCGCAATTAGATCATTATTATAAAAACTGATTATTAAAAGTGTCACCAACAGTAATAATAAGTCCAACTTATGCAACAACTGATCAGCAAAAACGAAAAATATTAAAATAAACCAGTTCACTTATTTGTATTATTCAATCGCACTTAATTTTTTAAATTTTTTTTTTTTAAATTCAGAATTTTAAAAAAATGTTACATAATTTGGCCTTACAAATATAAAAAAAGTATTGTATTAAAAAAAATTATTTTTAAACTTAAAATGCTTATAAAATAGACCGTGACAATATATTTTTTGTAATATAAACTTTACATTTGATCTTCAAGTGATTTTTACATCCACTGGAATTCTACTTGTTATTAGAATACATTCACTGCATCCAATCAAGTCTCATTTTTCTGTGTACCCAATCACCTTTCTACAAGCAACTCCAGTGCACCGTTCTTACAAATCAGCGATTATTTTATGCATGAATGCATTTTAACAGTTTGTGGTTTTTTTAATGTCTTGCTCTACATGGTAAACATGCTATCTTAAGTGTTAAATTCATTACGAACCATTTCATTAATTATATATCACAGCCATGCATAGTTTAAAAAAACGTATTTAAATGTTAAGCAAATTTATTAAAGTAGTTGAGGTTGTGTAAATTAGTTTGGGTTATCTTCGGGTTTAGTTTGGTTTGGTTCGTCGCTCTACGATCATTTTTTTGCACGCTTTTGTTCGGGTTTGGAATAGCCTGGTAGATAGTGAGTAGAGTTGCCCAATAGAAGGAGCTCCACTGAAAACGCTACAAGTGATACCAGTCCAAAGTGTCCATGCCTGTTTGGTTTGGTTTATCTCTCTATGGTCATTTTTTGCACGCTTTAGGCTACAGTTTAACGTGGATTCCGAACCACTAATACACATACGTGCCACTGACAGGATTCGAATCTGAAGCCTGGGGTATAAAAGCCAGAGCTCTAGCCAGTTGGACCATCTGGCCGACCCTATCTATGCCGGGGATGAGCATAATAAATCAGGTGGTTAGATAGTCTTTCTGTTTGATTTTATTAGTAAACTATTTCCCTCTTGATGACACTCTTAAAGAGTGCTTATTCTAAATTCCAGAGGCACTAAGACGCCAAGGGTCGGTTAAGATAATTGTAAGTCTTAACCATTAGAATTATATATTGATTCAGATGGACATGACATCATTATCATCATTATTATCAAATCTTGTAATTGAAATTTTCCTTCTGTAAGATTCTATTGGGATGTGATCCACCCTTTTGATGCTATCCTTGATGGTTCTCGTTCCAAATGGTTCTCGTTCGTGCTGTGTCATTTAAACGCCCAAACTTAATTGAGGCTGTGTCATCTTTTCTTCGAGTAATACACATTCAGGTAGATATGACATTATCATAATTATCGTAAAATCTTTTAATTATTTCTGAATAAAAATAATTTTGAAAAATAATTATGACTTTTTGGGGTATTTCAAAAACCAACTAAAAAAAATATATATATATATCGAAAAATAACTAAAAGGAAAAAAAAAAAAAATACAGGGGTTGAAAAATAAGAAAATAAATAGCATTTCAATGAGATAGAGATTTGTTATTTTTATCAAATGAAAAATTAATCAGGTAACGTTTTGAGAACTCTTTTTTGGTAAATTATATAATAGTCCTTTTTCCCAAAAAGGCTAGATAAACTCATTCCTTTCATGTAGATATCAATGTATCTTTTGTTCAAATTATGACTTTTGTCCGTGTTTTACTTTTAACTACATGGATTTGGTTTAGAATATAGGTAATTTTCGGTAATATCTATAATATCTTCATCTTCTTCATTGGCTAGCCCCATGGTGGGCCAAGGCCATCAGCCTACTGGCAGATTCCGAAACATGAGATGTTTACTTTTTACAGGGCAGGGTTGTCAGCCAACGCTCTACAGTCATATTATTTAAAGTGGAATCCGAACCATTACAAACACCCTTGAAACCGACACGACTCGAGCTCGAAACTTGTGGCACCGAGTGCCAGAGCGCTAATCACTAGGTCATCAGGCTTCATGACAAAGAATATCAGGATTACAAAATCGAATCAATTAACGATATTTGTTGCAAAATATATTTTTATTTTAAAATGTTAAGTTCAGAATCACATATAGACATAGGTTCTATTTGTTTGCTCAATAGATGGTAATAATTAATTGTCAAGTCAACCGAAGAAGTTAAGGTGCAATTACTAATGCTAATTTTGTTTCATAGACTCTATCCTGTGAGTATACATTATTCTACATTATACTTATTAAAAAGAAGCTTCAGAAAGGCCAAATAATTTATTTTCTTATGTAATTCAGATGAGGGTTATGCAGAGTGCAGTTGTTGAAAAATCCGTCTTTGAATACTTCTGCTCAGATAGGACGAATTAGAGAAATTTGCATAAAAATAAATGCCTTCCTATTTTCAAATCAGGAAAACTCATTAAAAATAAAGTCCGGATAAACATCTACAATCATAATGTTTTTCATTAAGCCAAACACCCTAATGAATGACCTGTTAGACTTTATAATGGACAATTTGTTCGGATAAACATTGTAATAACCTGTTCGGCTTCTAATAGTATTTAATTTGACCATAACCAGTCAAGCGATAACGAACCGAAAGAGTCCGTTTCTACATTGGACATGCGCAGTCTCATCCACAGAATATAACTCTGTTCATTATACACAGGTCCTAATGCCAAATTGTATGGCATTTGTAAACAACATCTTCCATTAAAAAAAAAAGGGTGACACCTTTTTTTTAATGGAAGATGTTGTTAGAAATGCCAAACACCATTACTATCGAAGTTCATATCAAACGTAGTTCGACAAATATTAATTTGATTTTAAACAAATGGCTTCTTGTGACAAATTGTGTTCATAATTATGGCATTTATATTTGAAATAAAACTTCACTAATTCCCAAATGAAGAATTCGTATTATCATGCTACATTTATAATAAAAATTGCATATGCATTTAGTGTTAAAAGATTTTGAAATTTGTGAATTGTTCTTCAATGAAAAACTTTATTCAAAAGTTTGCATCCAAAGATGCAATATATTAATCAAATGCTAAAACTCACTGTTCGTAAGCGATTCTCATTTGCAATTATTTAAGTAAGTATCTTTCAAAGAAATAAAATTAGTAATATATATTTTCCATATATATTTATAAAAGGGAAAATAAGAGAAGATGGACTAATGACGAACGTATTTATTTTTTGTTTTTGAGGTCACTGAAAATGAAAACAGAAGAGACGTTACAAAGTGGACCATTAAATTTATAACCATCTTTCCAGACAGATTCACCAAAGATATTAACAAGTATCTTTTAAACCCCATTCACATGAGAAAGAGCACTCGTTTTATTTGTATTATTACAACCTCATGAAATTAAGGCTACATTAAGGATTCGGCCTTAATTGTGTCGATTGCATCGCCAAGAAACTTCGCCAAATGTAGAAACCTTTTATATCCACTCCCCATTATCATTTGACATCATTTTAATTAATACAGATTGGTAGGAAACGCTTTTGTGGATCACCTTGGGACCAATCAGCGTGCAAGAAGTGGACAACCATGCATCGGGAGAGATTGACAAATCACTTCGGGAATTCATAATATATCTTTCCCAATCTTCCAGATTGAGATCAAGGTGAGGCGATAAGAACATTATTTGCAGCGAATGCTCTCACGTACGGGCGCCTGAGAATGATACAGTTAATGGCGGGGACAGGAAATTGCAGCAGTCTTTGTCATAAGCATCCTTTTTTCTTTTTCTATTACTCCAGCATAATTGGACTCTTGATTTATAACAAATTACGGAGTGCTTCTTTTTTTGCATGTTTACTTCCCTCTTAACTTTCTTGAAAAAAATAATAAAAATAATAAATTAATAGTTTAAAAAAACTAAAAAATACGCTTTTAGAGTTAATCAATCTAAAAAGTAAAAAATAATTGTTAACATAAGAATAAAATGACTGACGAGAAAATGAATGTCATTGTTCTAAAAGCGTGGGGTGCTCGATATCAATCGTTATAATTTTTCACTAGTGTCATTCCGAAATGCAGAGTTAGTTTAAAAATGTCCTACAAAACACCCCACGCTTTTAGAACAGTGACATTCATTTTCTCGTCAGTCATTTTATTCTTATGTTAACAATTATTTTTTACTTTTTAGATTGATTAACTCTAAAAGCGTATTTTTTAGTTTTTTTAAACTATTCATTTATTTTTTACTTTTTAGTCTGATTAACTCTAAAAGCATATTTTTTTTTAGTTTTAAACTATAATCTTGGCCGGTTATCCGCTAAGTTTACATACTTTTTATCCACCGAAATTTTCGGCCAATAGGAAGAGCGCAATTCGATATGATCTCACTCCTATGCCTTTGCGATCCGCCTCTTTTTAGCCACCGAAATTTTCGGCCAATAGGAAGAGCGCAATTCGATCGCGGATCAGTTGACTGACTCGCCAGTAGATGGCGCCATCAGTCCCAAAATCGAGCCCAAAAAGTGAGTTACATACAAACATACATACATACAAAAACATACAGGTGAAGCTAATAAAAGCGTATTAATAATAAAACCAACTAGTACGAATAAAAACTGTACCAGAAATTGTTCCTGTTAGTATGATGTTTTAAAACGAATTCTTTAATTATTCGCTTAAGAAATGATGTGATTATTTCAAACATAATATTGTTTGGCCATTAAAAATTATATTTTTAAATTAACTGTTTTCCAGAATTACAGAATTAACTGAATTTCAGAAAAATACTTTTTATTTAATGGAGAAAATGATGCGCACAAATATGTGCACGTTCTTCCAGAGACCACAAAATATATTTAATAAATAATATAACCAAAATTGATTCCATAATTGGTTTGTATTTCTTGAAGGACACTATGCAACACAAAGGTAACATGAATTGCAATCACATTCGATTACTCCTGGTAAAAAAAGGTATCGAAATTCCTTCCAGGGACATATAAAATATTTTAAAAAAGTATTCGACAACCAAATTGATACCTATACCTTCCTACTAGATATCTGAAACATTGATACTTGAAATAAAATTGATACCTAAACCCAAAAATAGGTTTGGATTTCTTGAGGCCCGTTATGCAGAAAGAGTGAAGTAAAAAGCAATCATGTTTAATTGACTGTCGTGGTAAGGAAAGATACGTCCATTATAGCATAAAATGCTCCAATGTAGGGTCACATTCTCTTTCCTAACATGCGTTGCGATTAAGGAGCGAAAAGCAAACTAAAGATGCAAAATTTTATTACCAGAAAGAACTCTGTTCAATTAAAGATTTATTTAAACCATCTTTAGATATTTTTTCTGGTTTGGGTATTCTGAAACACATCATTCAGTGTGAGGTAATAATTTTTTGAGCTGGTCCATGAACTTGCTGATTTATTTATCATGAGGAACATCACTTCGGTTATGGATGATATCTTCCATGGAAGACTGAGGCCTGATGGCCAAGTGGCTAACGCTTTATTCGTTGATACTAAAGGCTTCAGGTTCGAATCCTGGCGGTGGTATGGATGTTTTTTGGTGGTTCGGAATCCACGTTAAACTGTAGGTCCCGGTTTAATTAGCCTAAAATGTGCCCAAAATGATCAATAAAGCTATCCAGGATGACTTTGATGGATGCCAAGATGGAACCGAAGATTTGCGTATCGCATTGGCGAAAACCTGTAAAACTCAACTTCGATTATCGATGATAAACCTTTTGCAACAATCTTACTCCTTTTTTTCGGGGGATATAAGCCCTTGTTCTTCTACAGACTTCTACATGTCTTCTATAAACATAATCTAATATGCTGTACAAATATATTATGAATAAGCCTTAAGAATAAACTAAATGAATATATTTTATGTTATTTTTATATTATCTAAATACTTAATTCATGATAACTTGATTTTTAGAGCAAAGAAAAATATCGATATCTAACGACGATTTTCTATTTTTCTTAAAGTGGTAAAATTAGAAGAATAGTAAATATATATATAATATATACAATAAAATGCTTCAATATTTTCTTGCTATAAATATTAATTTCAAGAAACAAAGTTCCATCTTAATTTAGTTATTTAATGGTAAAATATTATTTAGGGGTTTTAATTGAATATATGTATGATTTTTAATAAGTAGAATTATGAAAATTAAAATCGATATTTTTTATGATTATTTTTACTACTATTTACATTATTTTTTTTAGAGAAATACAGGTACAAAAAATTTATAATTTTCTCAAACGCTATAAAATAATACAAAAGTTCATTATCATTAAATAGAGAATTTTAAAAATATGCATGTATATTTTATTTGTATTTGATGAGTTTTAATTTTTTTTAGCTATTTTTAATTAATAAATGTATTTCAGAAATATATTCATAAAGTTTGATGATAAATTATAAAGAAAAAATAAAACTTTTATTAAAAGCAAAAACTTCAAAATAATGAAAACTCTGACAACCAACATTTACTCAAAAAATTCTTCAATTCAAATTCTTCTAAAAACTTACATTTGTTTAACAAACATCAATCGTAAATTTTATGTTAATAGCAATCACACCATGGTTGCCTTTTAAAGTTTGGTATAAATGGTAATAATGAATATCAAATTAAAGTAACAATTTGGATTTCAGAATAACTATTAACTGATTTAGGCTGCTTTCATTCGTCAAAGGAGAAATTTAACAGTCTCTACAAGACCATTTGGTAAATGAAGGAAGACGCCTGCTAATAAAACATCACGCAAATAGAGTTACATCGGACAATTTATATATATATATATATATATATATATATGCAAAGTATATTGTATGCCAACGGCCGTACCATGCTGTATATACCGGTTCTCGTTAGATCACCGAAGTTAAGCATCATTGGGCGCGGTCAGTACTTGGGTGGGTGACCACCTGGGAACACTGCGTGCCGTTGGCAAATTTGGGACCTGAATGGCCGAGTGTCTAGCGCTCTGGTGCTCGGTGCCACAGGTTTCGGGTTCGAATCCCGGCGGTGCCATGGATTTTTGTAGTGGTTCGGAATCCACTTTAAGCCGTAGGTCCCAGTCTCCTATGACTGTAAGAGCGTCACGAAGCAAAAGTCAGGCTTCTACCCACGGGTGCTCCATCACAACAGAAGCTGCTTCCTTCCCCTTCAATTATGAGTCCATATGGGCTCGTGGGCTTGGCCAGCCAAGTGGGATAAGAAACAACAACAACAAACAACAAGTATATTGTTTGATGCAACTCTATTTGCATGCTGTTTTATTTTAAGACAAAGTTGTGGTCAACAATTGATGATAATATAGATGTCAAATACACGCCAGAGTTGCCAAAACAAGTCTAGCAAACTTGATAATCTAAGAGCGTCGTTTACGTGTGTCATTTATGTTTAGTTTAGACCTGCGTGTCAGGCAAGAAAGCTATTTATATTATTTTATAATGAACTATTCGTCCTCACTTTGCGAACAATTTATTTTTATACGAACAGATTCATTAAAATGGCGCGAAGTTGTTAAAAACATCCAAACAATTTCTGTTATGTGTATGGCGAACTAAATTTGAAATCCAAATCAAGGAATATTATTCTCTTGATAAAAAAAAAGGCATATGAACTTGCTTTAGGTGTCAAGTCGGTGATCAGAACAAATCTTTGACTCCTCATATTTATTATACGTTTGAGTATCATTGCTTAATGGTTGACTAATGAAAGGTCGCGACATTTCAATTTGCAGTTTCCAGTGATACGGAGAGAACCAGAGGACCTTTATCCGGACTGTTATTTCTAGTACAAAAATTCCTTGAATAACAAAAAAGTTCAAGAAGAGCATTAAAAATCTCAAGCTCTCTTCATCTATGAAACCCGTTCAATTCAGCTAAGAAACTTTCAATCCCAGTGATACTTAAAAATTGGAGTTCACTTTCAAAAAACTCTTACCATAAATATTTGCAACTAAGTCCACAAAAACAGAACAATGAATAGATTTTGGGGGAACGTTTGCAGGACCTCATAGAACGTCTCTGAACTCAATGACCTATTTCGTGGTCTATACCACTCAAAGAATTAGACAGAGTTATTGTCTTACATTAAAGAGTTTGAATATCCATGAGAGGGAACTACAATTTCTTCTTATCGTCAACAGAACAAGACTTCCAATGCTTTCTCTGGACGAAAGGCGATTCAGTATATTTCACTGATGACCCTCGTGATTCTAAGTAAAGTTGTTTATTGATTCCTGTAAACTCAGCTTCTTTATATTGTGTACGAGAAACTTTCGATTCTTCTTGCCTTTGCAGCCCATATGTAAGAGACGTATGACAACATAAGAAGTTTACTTTCCAAGAAGCAATATCAACTCATTTTTGGAATATATGAGGTTATTTGAAAGTTACAGCATTTTTGTTAAACCTGCAACAAGGATATACTAAATTTTATTATTATCTATATTAATGGGATATCAGAGATCGCCAAAAGCATTTTGTCAAGAAACAATAGTCTAAAACAGGGGTCTCCAAACTTTCCAGCCTTAGGGCAGTATTGTTTACTCCAGTAAGTACCAAGGGCCAAAATCGTTTTAATTTTCTGCCATTATCAATAATTTCTAGTGTTTTAATGTGTTTTTTTATCCAAATTATTACAGCAACAATAAGCTATTCGCTGTCGCGGGCCGGATTGACGACACTGGCGGGCCGTAGTTTGGAGACCCCTGGTCTAAAATAAAGCCTTGACAATAAAACTTAACTTTTCAACCATTTGTAAGTCCTCAACAGGCAGAATCCTGAAAAGAGGAAGATATATCCTCTCTTGGACATCAAACTCGGATTAAAGAAAAATTTTGTTAAAGCTTTGGATAAAAGTGGTCCGAATCCCCTTGTTGATGTTGTCGTCGTATCCCTCATGGAAGGAGGGAAGATGGGTGCAGCCCCGAGTCCCCTGTACTTAAAGAATAAATTTCCTTGGAACAGTGAGGTTAAAATAAAAGAAGATATATTTGAAGGTCCACAAATAAGGGAGCTTCTGAAGGACCATGACTTTGAAGAAAGTTTAAATGATGTTGAAAAATCTTAATGGAAGTCTTTTAAAAAGGTCCCAACTCAATTTCTTGACAATAGAAAAACTGAGAACTATGGATAGCTAGTTTCAGAACTCCTTCAAAATTATAAAGCTCTGGGATGTAATATGTCCCTAAAAATACAAAAATACATAAAATTTTCCTCATTTTTGCACGTATTTTATTAATTTTTCCCATAACTGAATTTAAACATCCAGAATAAGTAAGTAAATATTTTAATGTTTTAAAGAAATTTATTTATATTGCACCTCGGTCAATATTTTATGCTCATGGTCATGATTTTATTTAAGAGATCCTTTATACCAATTCTTTAAAAAAAGCAAACACATTTTTTAAAAAAAATTTTGATAGTTGAAAGCAAAATATTGATAAAATATGTTCTACAATAATATTACAATATTTGAAAAAAATATCAACACTTCTAGAATAAAAACGACATTAATTTCGAATCTTGTAACAAAAATAAAACCAAGAAAATTCCAGAGATTCCGCCTTGCACAATTAGATTCGGAAATTCTGCAAAATCATTGAACCATGAACAACAGAAAATGGATAAATCAACTTGTTTGATTAATTCAGTTTTTGATAAATTTCGAAGTGGAATTCTTTGGTTGATATTCATGAATTATTATTTATTATGAAAAATAATTAAAAATTTTCTAGAGATAGATTATAATATAAGATTGATTCTTCGAAATCGGCTATTAACATTGGTAGATAGGACCTGGCATTGCCTGGCACCAACAAATAAAAAAAAATGAATTTTTCATTAGAATGTTCATAGAAACAAAGAAAAATTTCCCATTTTTTTTTTATCACTTCACACAATTAGGCCAACAATAAAATTAATCAATGTCCACCCAAAACACTTCATTGTAGAAAAATTCACAAATGAAAATGAGACATTAAACAAAATAATTCAATTGTGAAAATTTGAAATTGAATAAAAATCAAATAATAAAAGAATAAAACGGTTAATATAAAAATGTAGAATTGTTGATCACGAACATGTAAAAAGTACAACATCATGCCTATGCCTATTGTTCATTTCATTTAATTAGAAAATTATGTTAATTTTTTAATATGAACTATATAAATATGTAATTAATTTTATAAAAAAAAACTGGATTTTTCTTTGTTGTAGATTTTAATTATTATCGTATAAAATTAATTTCTTCAACAGCTTAGTTATATGTATTTATGTTTTGTAAAAATTAAACAAACATTTGTGGAAACACACGATTGTTAAATTGAAAACTGAAAAGAAAAAGTTTATTATTAAAAAAGAACAAACAATAATAACAAAATTATAGTGAACAAAATAATGACGAATTCAATTTTTCATTATGCACCAAATAAAAAACTTCCAAACCTGAGAAAAAAGTTGTGTTATAATTAAAATGTAAAAGGAAATGCAAACGCATATAGAAACTCACATCTCTTGCTTTATAAAACAAAAAGATAGATATTATTCATACATTTAAACATATATATATATATATATATATATATATATATATATATATATATATATATATATATATATATATATATATATATATATGTGTGTGTGTGTGTGTGTGTGTGCACCCAAAAATTAAATTATTCATTATTTATTTATTTTAAGCAATCTACAAACATTTAACTTAAATTACAAATTAACTTTTTGTGATGTTCAGCATCTTGCTTCGTTAGTCGGATTACCTAGTGGGAGTTCTCCAGGTTTTCTCTCATACGATACTCTACAGGGTAATCTGAATAAAACAGTCTAAAGTCTTCCTGGAAGGCACTGCCCTTCTTTAGCGGCACGGAGCAGAAGTCAGACTTCTACCTACGGGTGCTCCATCAAAACAGAAGCCACCCCCCTCCCCTTCCCTCATTCCATGAGGAATATTATAACAACAACAACAAAAATTAACTTTTTTAATTAGAATTTAATGTGAGCAATGGAATGCCATTTGTTAAGTAATATCGGAAAAATTTGGTATGATATACCCTCCGTTAAGGCAATTCAGAGATCTGGTTCTAACTTTAATTTATTTCTTTAACCAATTAATTCTCTTTCTCTTAATTAATTAATTAATTTATCTCTTAATTAATTCAAGCTGTGTCATCGATGACCGAGGACAATAGAGTTTTAGATAATTTTTACTGCAAAAAATAAAGTATAATTTGTTATTTTTACGTTATCTATCAATGCGATTAATTTTGAATTATAATAACAATATTTCAATCTTATGCCTGAAAGCCCTTCTGTTCATCTATTGCTAACACAAATTTAAAATTACTAGTGCCACCATAAACCTTCAATTGTAAATATTGCAATCATAAACCTTTAATTGCAAGTAAACCATCAAAATTATTATTGTTTAATAATAAGAAGGTCGCAAAAAGGGCGACTAAAGTTTACTTACTATGGAGACGGAGAATTCAAAATTTGCAGTGCAGTTGACATACTAGAAATAATGTTCTGCAAGACGCATGTAAAACATGCCACATATCACATGTAAAATGCATACTCCTCAAGAATAAGTCCTTAATTGCTCTACAAAAATGTCAATATATATTGAATCCATAATAAATGTTGAATATGAATAAAATTTCAAGCTAAGTATAATGAATACTAGAAATATCGCATATGCCAAGACACATTGCTTTTTATATTTCAGTTTATTAAACGGCAATGTTAAGGATATTATAATAAGATGACAAATGGCCATATTTCATTTTAACGAATTTATTTTGTTAAAAAACATAACAAAGAAATTTGTTCTAAAATTTTCAAAAATATTCACAGAAGTGTTTCAATTTTTGAGCATTTTTTTAATGTTCATGTCTCGTAAATTGGATAATATGTGAAATCTATGTTATATTTAAGCACATTTCTTACGCAAAAAATCAGATAAAAGTACAATAGCAGTGATATTGCAAAATCAAACTACACATCAGCTTTATTAGTATCGATGACATTTGAATAAAGTATCATTGCAGTCAATAATAAAACATTGTATCTCATTTGAATTTGTTATCAACTGTTCAGCAAATTACTATATTATAAATTACTATGTTAGAATTATATTATATATTAGCTATATTTATTTTTTTTTAGAAATTCAAATTTGTTCAATTTGAGTATTCGAGTTACTTTTCATACGAGATGTTTCATCAAATCATATTTCTTCATTTTTAATTATTTTCTTGAGAACATTTCGTTATGGCAACGTACATGTCGTTCATCAAATTGATACAAATTTTAAGATAAAAACGATCAAAGCTGATGCTAAAGAAATACTGCTAAGGAAACTGAATATAAAAAAATTATTTTGTGCATCTGCCTAAAATTTATTTTGGTTTATAAAAAATATAAAATATTTTTTTGTCTATAATGTTATCATTAGATGATTTAGAAAAATTGTATCATACATTTAATGTGATTTTCTAAAATTTCATAGCTACAAAATTTAAATAAAGGATGAGTTTGAATATTAAAGTCTTATATTCATACTATTTAATACGTTTTTTTTTTCCAAAAATGAAATCGACAATTGACATTTTTAGCACTCTTTTATGTTCTGAGTTTCATACTACCTATTTATGACAATACAGCTTACAACCCTTTAGAAACGGATATTTCGGAGACATTTTCTTTTTTATAGCTTTGTTGAAAACATTTTTTCGAATTATAACTTTGTTGAAATCAATGTTTTACAGAATTGTTGTAAATTGTATCGAAGTAGAAAATTTACTGGTATTTTGAAGGCACAAAATTATATTTAAAAAAAGAAATCCACAGTGGTAGTAAAAAAATTCATATTTGTCATCACTAATGCTGATAGCTAAAATATGGATCTCCTTATCACACAAAATTATAATCTTCTTGCTTTAAAAATAATCTAAACTAGCTATTTATTTTAAACACAGGTTGCTGAAATTAAGATTACATAATCAAAAATAAATAAATTTTCGTAAAAATTAACCCTTCTGTAATTCATAGAATGTAGAATGCCTTTTTAGGAAGAGAATCAGCTTGTAGAACGTACAATTAATGAAGACTTATAGCTACAAGCTCAGCAGATGACAACAAGTTAAAGGGAGACAGAACCGTCACAACAGCCCGCTTTAGATCTTCTCTTGTAGTAGCCATTGAAAGTCTGGTATCAAGATTAACTATACGCAGGAAGCTTCACAAAGAGTGTTGTACGCAAGACATCCAACATTATATGTACCCATCACTAACCACCAAAAATCAAAAATTCAATTTGCACTCACATATGTCAATTGGATTGCAAGTCCGTGAAGGTTTGTACCGATGAGTCCAGTTTTATTTGCAAAGGAACTAAAGAAGATTGTTGGTTCAGAGGGAGGAGCCCACTGCTAACCCTCTCATACCCATAAAAGAAAAATGTTTAATTTGTTTAGACAAATATCTCTGATATCACTTTAGTAAGACGATAATGTTTAACCTCAGATATGTTGCTAGGTAGAAAATTAACTTCCCAAGGAGACAATTGCATGAATAAGTGTGCCAGCAGTCTTTCCGTACCTGAACAGGCATGAGCATAATTGAGATCCGCTATACTAACGTATTGATACACTTAACCAGCCCCTGCAATTTTTCCATGTCTTAGAACCTCTGTTAAACAATAGCGTGCTTTGCAATCCCTTGAATTAAGGATCAACAGCATTTTGATTGTGGAATATTACTGTCATGCATGTTGTTGAAGGTGTTGAAATTGTTGATGGTGTATCCATTCCATATTGAAGCTGATTACACATTGTTTTTAGTAAATTTCCATTTTGCGTATTTTCTATCGTTTTTCTTTTGTGTCTGATTTATGGAGTATTATTCAATAAATGCTTTTGTCAAACTTCATTAATTTTCTATAGATAGAAACTTTACACAAACAATTTTCTGATTTTTCTCCCTGTATCCAACTTATTGTTTTCCAATATTAATTTGGAAAGTAGAGTATATTCGTTAAAATCACGTTGGTTTGTTTATCAGTGTTAAATTATTCTGATATTGGTAAGAAGGAGCTACATAATTTTAGGCAGTATATATTCGTCGAATAAACACAATGTTCATGCATGAACTTTTTTCTGTATGTATTATATTCACAGAAAATTAATTTAAGAATATAAAACTATTCCATCGATAAATCTGTTTTCCTCAAACTCAATAAGAAGTTAATTAAATAAGTTCACATAAAAAAATTGACATAATGTTTATCAGCGGACAATTTTACATGTAGATTTCACTAAATTTTCCTTTCTATAGCAAAAATTATTTGGCCTGCAACTATAACATCATAAAAACATTAATTTGCTTTCGCATATGTTGCTTATTACTGATTTAATTTTATTTAACAACAGGCCACATGTTCGATTTTTCTAAATAATTTTTTTTGTACATCAACTTTCAACTGATTGTTGAAAGTTGAGTTTTCCTTTTTTGCATAATGTTTTCAATCAGTTGATACATCCTTAAAAAGCATATTTTTAAGTTGAAATTATTTTCGAGCTTTATATAAAATAGCAAAGAACGTCTACCCAAAATTCACAATCGACTTTTACGTACCTCTGCATATCATTGACATTGTGACTGATGGAATTATAAGTAACATAAATTCAACGAAGGGGTAGAGGGGACTAAAATTTATGTAAATGCATGGTGATTCAATTTTAAAGTAATGTTCGTGTTTAATGAATTCTTTAATAATTTTATAAATTATTAATAAATATTTTTCTTCAACGACGAAACAGCCCCATGATGGGCCAAGTCCGTCTTCCTACTGGCAGGCACCGAAACATGAGATGTTTTTCTTTTTAAGGGGTAGGACTGTCAGCCCTACGTTCTACAGTCATATTTGACCGGGACTTACGGTTTAAAGTGAATTCCGAACCACTACAAACATCCATAACACCGTCGAGGCTCGAACCTTAAACTTGTGGCACTGAGAGCCAGAAAGCTCGTCACTCTGCCATCAGGCCCCATTAATAATTAGAATTATTAATAATTATTAATATTTAATAAAATTATTATATTAAATTATTTTTAATTATTATTATTATTAATTGTTGTTCTAATTATTAGTAATTAGTATTATATAATATTCTAATAGTTAATGAATGTATTCAAAGACTGTGTACTTAAAATTGTGTACTAATTCATAGGAAAGAATAAAAACAAACCTTCTTGTATTACAACATACAATGTGAGACCTGGGAAGTACGTATGTGTACTTCTTTCTGTAAGTCAAAACAGAATTTAATTGTTTTAAATAACGCAGGAGAAGAAAAAAAAAGAACTCCGAGCGTTAATGTTTGAGAGCATAAATTCATTCATTTCTCAAAATAGCTTCTTGTTGGCAATAATTACTTCCCCTGATGAAAACAGGTGGGATAGAAACAAAAAAAAATCGAGTTCCGGCGAACAACTAATTAAGTCAAATGAATCATAACTTCTGCAAAGCCTGACTTCGGAACCAGGAAATACGAAGTCGAAGTCGAAGGGCAGCAAGTCAGCAGCAAGTTCTATTCCATTCTCACTGGCCGCAATCTTCTCGAATTGACCAATCCCCTTTTCAAGATTCCGTTCGCAGTTGCGTGTCGACCAAAGAGGTGCCTCTTGGGTTCCTGTCGTCAACAGATAAAATCTCGGTCGGCTAAATATCGCAGATTAAGACTTAACACCGGATATGGCTAACGACGAGAGAGTCTTTTATTTTTTATTTTTCTTTGATTTCTTTTCGCTTAAGCTGAAGGAGTTTGGATTTATTTATCTGTTATTGCTTCCTCTTTGTTGAGAGTAATAAAAGGGTTGAGCCAATGAAATTCTGCGCGTTTTTGCTGGACGTAGAGATTGAGCAAAGAGATAAGTGAAAACCATTATCGATGAATAAAATACAGGTGTAGTAGCACGCAAATAAAAACAAAATTGCATTAGCTGCAGCAAATGATTAGTTCGGTTTTATTTCTTGGAAGTAAATTTTATCAACAATCTGGACTAGTTCTGTTAATACCTATGTTCATATGGAAGCGAAAAGTATATTTAACCTACTTACTGGTACTTTATTGAGTATTATTAGCGTAAAATCTGATACATTTTAACCAACTCTGCTTTCTAAGAATTTTAATTTTATACATTTAAAATTACTATGTAAAAGAGAAACTATTTGTAAACTACTAATAAAAATAGCAATTCTTTTATAAATTGTTATAAGGAAAACTTGAAAATTTGATGAAAAATTTACTTTAATTACTAAACACACTATTTTTAACTATTATATCCTTTATATATAATTAATTCTTTCCATGTGTGGACAACTTTTGTAAAGTTTTAGGCTTAGCTAAGCCTCATTATAATTTCTTTAATCGTGAATCTTCGACTCTGAATGATACTTTCAGAGGTCAAAAATAGACAAAGGTCCAAAGAAGTAACATTAGGATTACTGGGAGGATGCATTTTCTACCAAAAATATCTCAGTACGGACGGAGATATTTGGACGCTTATGGTCTTATCCGATCATAATGTCCTTAGGTAGCAGTTAACTCTGTTTAATCCAAAATTAAGGTTCTAATTTCTCTATTCTTAAGGTTTAAGGTGTTTTCTGTATTCTAAATCTTTTAATTTCTCTATTCTTAAGATTTTAATTTTTCTATTCTTAACGTTTTAATTTCTCTTCACATCGCTTTGATTTCTGAGCTTTCAGAAACCTGCACATCCATCCTATTTGTTTTGTAAAAAGTTCGGGTACAGCAAATAAATAATCAGTATAAAACAATATCTGGCTCATAATCGTACATCAATTTTTGAAGTTCCGAAGTATATTCAACAAAAATGCTACTAAAAATTCAAACATTGTAGTGAATTTTTAATTAACTATATTTGCCAAATCGTCAAATTAAATAATGATAGCGAAAAAATATTTACAATTTTATTTTTTCAAAAATAATAAATATATTTTTTTCGTTCTGCATTAATTTTACTTTTTTAAAGAATACTTCAAAAATACTTTGCGGCCTGATGGCTAATTGGCTAGCGCTCTGGCCTTTGGTACCACTGGCTCCTGGCCGTGGTATGGATGTTTGTTAATGGTTCGGAATCCACGTTATGCTGTAAGTCCCAGTCTAATTAGCCTAAAGTGTGCACAAAATGATCGTAGAGCGACAAAACAAACCTTGAATTTGTAAATGATATCTATAATTAAAAATTTAAATTAACAATAATTAATATTGTAAAAATATTAATTTGTTAATGATCCCATTTGTGATTTAATTAACATGTCCTTTTGCAGTTTGTGCGTAGTTATTATAACAGTGTTAAATTAGGGTTAAATTAATAATCTGCATGGACAATTTTAAAAAAAAAATCATGTTTGACAGAAATTGAAAATGTATTATTTTTAATACTCTGTCTTAAGAATCCTGTTTGATTCTGGAAATTCTGTTAAGAATATTCTTATTTCGTCATAAGGGAGCATCATATTGGATACCCAAACTTATTGTTATTGAAATTAACAATAATTAATATTCTGTAAGAATATTAGTTTGTTACTGATGCTATTTGTAATTTAATTAATATCCCCTTTTGCTGTTTATGCATGGTTATTATAATAGCTAAATTAATAATCTGCATGGACAATTTTAAAAACAATTTTATTCGATAGAAATAGAAAATGTATAACTTTTAATATTAATATATATATATGTGTCTTAGGAATGTCTTAATTTAAAATATGTCTTAAGAATCCTGTTTGGTTCAGAAAATTATGTTAAGAATATTCTTATTTCGTCATATTGAATACGACTTATTTCGGTGAAAGTGAGGACAATTAAAACATGTAAGAAATTCCAATTACTGAATTCAAGAACCCGGATGCAAAACGTTCTATCCCTATCTGCATCAATAAAATAAAATATTTTTTTTTAAAGACAAAAACCGAAGATTAAGAAATAAAACCTCAAAAATTACCATATCGACGTTAGAAATAGAAATAGATTTGCGCAACCAGTCAACAACATGGAGGTCGAATTTCAAAACAAGTCTTTAATATTCTGCCCAATGAAGTTCCTGTAGAGTGGTCTCCATGAATCCTACACTTCATTCACAAAATATGAATTACATCGCGTGATACGAAACCCAGAGAAAACAATAACGTAAAAAGGAAAACAACAACAACAAAAAAAAAAAGTGCTCGAACAATGGAAATCACGTTTAAGTGTCAATGATCGTGGCCATTTGCAGCGAAACAGAGGTCGTGTTTTACGCTTAAATGGTACGCTACTGGCTATTAATTGTGGCTCCAGAACCATTCAGAAATCTATGTCCAATCATTTGCGGAGTGCATGGTGATATCATGATGTTCCACATTTCTTACGCAAAAGAAAGAGTAAATATTATTGCAATAAGGCAAATATTATTTCAGTTAAATGTAAACGTTGCAGGTAAAATGCAAACATTAATTTGGTGAAAATGAGGCAAATAATGACATTATTTGATGAGTGTATCCTGTTTTTTATGTTTACTGTTACGGAGGAATCGATGAATCAAGTAAAACTTTTAATGAATTACGAGTAGAATCGAAAACCTTTATTATGCTTTCTTTTCTTTTTTTTTTAAGGAAAATAGCAGCTAATTATTAAAGCTTTTTTCCCTTGTGAAGTTTTAGCTTGTTAATTTTCATGTACAGAAACAAATAACAGAATTCATTTTAATTTTTCAAAACAGAATTTTTTTAATTTTCTGCTGAAAACTTGTTTTGGAAGAAATTAATCGTAAATTATCTTTAATAAAATTAAAATACTTGTATACCAAATAATAATAATAATTTAATAATTTAGTTATAAATCACAGCTCAACTGGTGATCCAGTGGTGTAACTGGTATAAGAGAATCAATCCAAATTTAATTCCTGCTAATAGTATGTGCAGCAGGTGTGGTATGTCTAGCAGCAACTACTTTGAAAGGCATTGGTGGAGATTATGACATAGTGTCTGAGATTGGTTTGTGTTGGATCATGGCAGTTTTCCAGGTTTTCATACACACGGCATGTAAATGAATAGTAATTACTATTAAACATCCACCAGATACTATCTTGTATGGCTTTACCGTCCGCTCTTTATAGTGTAATAAATTTAAATTGCAATAAATTTCCAGGATATTAATGAATGTAATAATTATATACTGAAAGCATCTTTATATTAGATGATAAAAAAAAATTCCATTGGCAAGTTTACAGGACAACAGATACAAAAAAATACAAAGATCAAGATTGAAACAAATGACATCAGTTAATCCATACACTTAAGTCTGTCAATCCAATAACGCTTCCATAAAGGAACAGGAGGCAATGCAGAACAGGAAGCAAGGGGAGACATATCCATTTCTTCCTGGTTATCACACGGGAGACAGAGAGGGCCAGGAGTCAGTTTAATTCAGTGAGATAATCATGACCAGAGAAAAGGCATAGCAATGTCTACGATTTTTTTTTCTAGGTCATTCAAGGATATCATGTATATGATCGTACCAGGGCTTGTGACCGTTTCTAGACGCAGCATACTCAAAAAAGGAGCACCTAAGGGATTTTTTAATTATTGTCTTAACTGAATGATAGGCCAACTCCTGGTTATTTAGCTGTAAAATAGAGGGCCGCTTTTTTGCTAGGAAGTCAGAGGCCTCGTTTCCCTCTATTCCGCAATGGGCTTGAATCCACTGCAAGGCGACTGTTTTATTTTGATTCGACAACCGTGCCAGAAGGTTAATACTTCCATTAATATCTTTGGATTGAGAGGAACTTGAAAAGTCTATAGCCTGAAGAGCTTCTCTCGAATCTGATAGAAGTGCCATTTTAGATTAACACTCTGGACACGAGAGCACCTATAAGGTAATAAAATGAGTGGTCAAATAAAGTCAGTGGTATATGAAACTATAGATTCTCTCTACCTCATTTCACTTTGGCTCTGGGCATATACGGATGACTCTAAAACAAACGATTGTGTTAAAGGTGGATATGATGTTCATTGTGAGTTGTTTTCCGATTAAAAAATATATGCATTATGACTCTATGAAAGAAAATTTAAAAATTTAATAATAAAATTATTGGGCATACCTTTACTACAGACACTATTTATGTAAATTAAGACATTTAAATAAAAAAATTTTATTCCTTGTTTTCTAATTCAATGCAGACAATGACATTGTACTTGCGTCGGAAGTACAGATACTAAAATCGGAATGATATAATTTTGATGATAATTTTCAATGATATAATTTTGATGATAATTTTCAATGATATAATTTTGATGAGACAATGATATAATTCTGATGAGACAATGATATAATTTGTATCAATTTGCTAGTCTGTTTATTGTGTGCTCTTGCGCTCTGGATGTTTGTAGTGGTTCGGGATCCCTTTTATACCTTAGATCCCGGTATAATATTGATTGTAGGGCGTTGGGCGTAGGGCTGGCAACTTTACCCCATAAAAAGAAAACATCGCCTGTCTCGAAAATCTCAGACTAACTAGGGTTCGCACTTACGATACGCAAATGTTTTGGTAGATTCCCTTAACAATCCTCTCGGACGACAACTACCCTCCTTCAGCGACTCAGAGCCAAGTTAGTCTTCTACCTACGGGTATTCCATCACAACAGAAGCTGTCCCCCTCCCCTTTTCCTCCTTCCATGAGACCACACGGGTTCATGGACTTGTGCTAAACTGATGCTATCGACCCGACCAAGTGAGATAAGAAATATATCTATCTATCTATAAATATATATATATATATATATTAAAAAGATTGCTTATTTTTATCTCACATAAAAGTTTTGTCATTTTTGGTTGGCACAAAAGCATTTTTAGTTCTTTTAAAGAATTGATTTTTGTGATACTTTCGAGAGAAAAATATGTTCACAGATTGTGCCGCGGGCTTATAAATCGTAAATTTTAGGTATGAAACTGCGATGCATAAAAATGTTGGCCATATTATTTTCCTCTTTTTTTTAAACCTTGGCGCCAGAATTAAAATTTTAATTTTAACATAGATAATCTTTTTTCTGAAGGACTAAGGAAAATGTCAAGAACTATTAAAAACAATTTAAACTAACTAAAATTATCTGCTAAAAACAATGTTAGCTAAACATAGAAGGCCATGATTTACTTAGACATTTCATATCAGTAATTATAATACTGATAATAATTCTGCTTCAATAGTGACAATGATTATCGTTCACAATGCAAGATATATTGAGCACTGGCCCAGACAAAAGTACCGCTGCATTTAAATATGGCAGATTTAAAAAATTAATTCTTCAAGTTGTTCGCTAAAGTAATTGTGTAGTTTTGATCCTTATCTTGAGATATGGCGGTGTTTTTTCTGAGATGAATTAGAATATTTAAATACGCTATTGTTACTTGAAATTTAAGCAGTGTTAATCCCAGTGGTTTATCTGAAACATCTTGCCAAGAAATCCAGCTCCTGGATATATTTTTTATTGTTGCAGACATACTTATTTAAAATAAAATAAAATAGTCTAGCCAAGTTTTTTGAAACTTTCTTTCGTTGGTGTTGAGGAACAGTTCCGGAGATAAAGAAAACTTGATTCTTTTAAAATCATGCATACTGTACTGCAACAAAAATGAATAGAAATAAAATGTTGACTCCTAAAACACTTTTGAGAAGATCTTTGATATCTTCGTGATTAGATAAGTTACATTAATACAGACCCGTCGTCTCCACACTAATTTTTTTGTCTAATATCCGTAAGAATTTAAATCATTTTCAAAATATAGATAATAGTTTTAACATAGAATATGTTTTTGATATGGTCTATTAATAGAATTTTTAGCTCTAATTTACTGTAGAGTGAAATAAATAAATTCTTTGCAATAAAAAGTGTTATTATAGAAAGAATGAATGATATTGAATTCTACACATACTTCCACCAATTTTGCTTTACAATTTTTTAGTTAGTTATATTTTTTAGTTATTGTTATTGTTTTTAGTTAATATTTTTGTTAGTTCTATAGTTATAGTTTAATTACATTTAGATTTTTTTTATTTAAATTGTACGATAAAATTTTTTCTGATTTTCAACTCCTAATAAGTCATTACAAAAAAAGACAAACTATTGTTTATTACATAATAATAATTAATTTATTGCACTAGATACTTATAAAGACATATTTTAAGGTAGATGAATTCGTGAAAGGAATGTAATGTTTTTAATACAGAATGTGTTTATTTCTTGTACTACTTATAAGGGAAAACCTTTATTATTTGTGCAATCATTATTTTTTTATTAACATTTAACCTTTGCTTTTTGCACATACAGCAAATTAAATATTTCTGTCTATGTAATAAGAAATTATTTTTAATGACAATTAATTTATATAAATATTGTTGACGCAAACAATTTATCCAGTATTTTAAATAAATAAACAAATATTTATATGTGAATTTGTAGTTAAAAAATAAAATTAAATTTCTGAAATCAGTTATAGTATTGAATACTACTGTGTCCAAAAAGTAAAACCAATTTTCAATTTAAAATTCCCGGGGCTTATGGAATTTCAAATTTTTTTTTCTTTTTTAGGTTGTTGTCCTCTTGACATCTGTGTGAAATTTGATGTCAAAATATTCATTAGTGTTTGAGTTACGCTTGGTTTTGTGAGACGCTAAAACTGATTCCTGCAATTTTTGAGATGTCTGAATTATTGAGCAAAGAACTTGCATTAAATTTTGTTTTCGGAAACGTATAGAATGTTGCAGAAGGCATTCGGGAAGCATTCCTGTATCGGAAATAAATGTTTAGAAGTGGCATAAACAGTTCAAAAAAGGCAGAGAACGCATTGAAAACGAAGAGCCCTCTGGTCGACCATTAACCTCACCCGACTAAGATTTGGTGCTTGCAAACCGTCGATTTACAATTAGATACCTTGCTAATGATGTTAGAATTTCAAAAGGATCGGTCAATCCCATTTTAAAAGATGTTTTGAGCCTCAAACGTGTCAAATCTCTCTTTTCGCCAAAAATGAAACCCATATTGTTCCGCAACCACTGTATTCACACCGTGCGACTTCTGACTATCCTTTAAATTCACTCTGGTGACAGCATTTTTAGTCGATTGAACTGATTCAACGTGAATCGCTGCGTGCTTTGAAGGCCATCCCTGCCGATTACTTTTTAGCAAGCATTGAGGATAGGAAGAAAAGTTGGCCTGAGTGCATTGTGTCCGGAGGGGATTACCTTGAAGGCAATGGAATAAATTTGGAAGAATAAATAAAGAGTTTTTGAAAAAAAAACAAAAAAACAATTGGACTTACTTTCTGGGCACAGTAGTATTTCTAAAAGGATTTTTTTTTTTTTTTGAAAAAATACGTAAATTCGCAATACAATAAACATAAATAACAAAGGAACGGCTGCATAGTTGTTGTTTTGTTTAATTCTCAGTGCGGACGAACTGAGAATTAAACACTACAGCTATCATGAGTAGTCTATTCATGGATGAAGGTTAAAGGAGGAGCTTCGGTTGTGATGGAGCACTAGTAGGTAGAAGTTTGACTTAGCTTCGTGTGGCTGAAGAAGGAGGTCAGTGACTTGCAGGATGGCATTTAGGGGAACTACCCCGCATTTGCTTATCGTATGGGAGAAAACCTGGAATAATCCCACCAGGTAGTCTGACTCACGAGGCAAAATGATGAACTTTACAAATGCCATAGAATCTCTTCAGTTTCTGAAATAGTGTTTAAGACACCAGCGGGATTGAACCTCAGCCCTAATGTTCACCAACAGCGACGTTGCCACTGAACCACGAGTCAAGCTCAGTAGATTGCAGAGTAAGATGAACCAATGTGTTCTACTATTATTATTTTTGGGCATGCTTTTGGAAATTTTTTAATGCTTTTTCTCATGTATTTTCAAGAAATTCTGGAAAAGTTTTAGCATTATAGCTTTTTTTTTCTTTTTGTCAGTTTTAGCATTATAGCATTATTTATAACTGAAAAGTTCACTTTTCTTTCAATAATTTTCATTTTTCCAAAGACTTTCTGCACAATTTGCAATTTCAATGCGTCTTTTTACAATTTAGAACACTTCATTTAATATCTGTTTGTTAAAAAGGACACGAACAAGTATATATCATTGTTGACGTACATTATTTTTGCTTTTTACGTGAAACAAATACATTACAATGTTTAAACGCATTTTAACTGACTCATTGCTTTTTTTCTCACTATATTATAAAAGTTCGACACAACATAAAAAAAAGTCACGATTAACTTTTGAAAAAAGCGATATAGCATATCCTTGACCTTTCGCAAACGTTACTTCTCGCGGCTCTAAATTTTATTCACTCCTCCATGACTGAGCACTTCATCGTTATTTCCTGGTTTACTTTCGTTTGAACTTCGCTCTTTTCACGGCTTCTTTGTTTTACAATTCTGTACAAATTCAATGCATGAGATGCCATGGTTGTTTCACTCTACTCTATGTCACTAGCAGTATTAAGATGAGAATTTTTTTTTCTTTCACACTCAGCATACTCGTATACAAAAAATATATGTCTTGTTTCGTGTAAGTATGACATAGAATTGCAATGGCCTAGCTAGACTCATCGTATATTATTAAAAGTAAATTATCTTGGATTATTTTTTAATTGGAATGTTTGGATAAATTATACAGAAAGTCATAGTACACGGATACACATTCATGATATATTAATCAATTTCCATATGTGATAAACTTAATTAGACTCTGTTTTTAATGTTATTAAGATCAAAAACTGGAGGTCCACGGCCAAGAAGAGAACGGCCTGGTTGGGTCTGTAAAAGAAGGCCAAGGTCCACAACGGGCTGTCGAGCCAGTTATGATGATGATAAACTTAATACATTACAATCAAGGAATGGCAAGACAGTGGCATCCATTGCTTTTTTAGAGGCTCGCCGTTGCTTTTTGATTATATGCCAAATTTACTTTAAAAAATCATACGATAAGTAATTTTTGTCCAGAAGAGTTTCAGATTTTGATACTTATTAAAAAGTAACTATCTAAACAGGCCTTATGACCGAGTGACTAGTGCTCGGTGCTGTAGATTTCTAATTCGAGTCCCGGCTTTGCCATAGATGTTTGTGGAGGTTTGGAATCCACTTTCAGTCGTAGGTCCTAGTCTAATATGACTGCTGGACGTAGAGCTGGCAACACCATCCCGTAAAAATAAAACATCTCATCACTATCACGTAAAAATAAACAGGCAGACGGCTTTGGTCACACTATGGGGCTGATGCACCAATGAAGAAGAAGAAAAAGCATTTTAATAAAAAGCTTTTTTCTTTGTTTTTCATTTCATTGCGGACAAGGGTATAACTTGCGGACAAGGGACATTTATAACTTTTGTCAATAATTAACTAACTTGTATGCTGTGTCCCGATTTGTGCTATTTCAGTTATTTATTTATTACCCTAATGGAAGAGTTCTCAATTCTGTCAAAGGCATCAGCCATCAGCAAATTGTTGTTTCAAGAATTACATGAGAATTTGAAAAAACATGCTCCATTTTAAAATTGCGCTCAACAAATAGCTGCACAAAATGAATTTAAACTCTCAATCATTTTTGTATCAATGTATATTCGAGAATGTTTTCTAATACGAATGTTAAAAAATCAATGCAAAGAAAACCATTCGAATAATTACTTTTGTACTTGTTCCGTGTAAAACTACTGACCATAATAAACAATTTAATTTAATGTAATATCACGCATAGAATTACTTTGTGAAATGGGATCTCTAAACTTTGGTATGACAGTGAAACATACTTTGGTGCATCAATGCCTCCTGCGAAGGACCAATAATGCTTTCTGGTAGGGTCTGTATGGTAATTTCCTCGCGTTTATGCAGCACATTGGGAAAAACCTTCAATAAGACTTGATTATTTATGCAGAATTTTCTAGCACAATCTTTGAGTTTGGTTTAGCTTGCCATCTACTGTCATTTTTTGACACACTTTAGGCTAATTAAACACTGGGACCTACAATTTACCGTGGATTCCAAACCACTAACAAACATCCATGCCACCACAAGGATTCGAACCTGAAAAACCAGGGGTACCAAAGGCCAAAGTACTAGCCAATTGGCCATCAGGCCGATACAATTTTTAGCTAGTATACTTATTATTCAAAACATCAATTGTAGTGGATTCTCTGGGGAGATTAGATTTTGCTTATCACTCTACGGTCATTTTTTTGCACACTTTGGGCTAATTAGACAGGGACCTGCAGCTTTAATGTGAATTTCGAACCACTCACAAATATCCATGATACCACCAAGATTCTAACCGGAAGTCTGTGGTACCAAAAGCCAGAGCGCCAGCCAATTGGCCATCAGGCCGCGAGGATTCTTTTGGGAGAATCGAGTTCACATATTCTATGCCAATATGACTAGTGCATTACCATCTTTTTTTTGGTTATGTGTATGTGTGTGTGTGTGTGTGATACGTCGGTGGACCTCACATTCTATTTACGGATGCCATGACCAACCCACCGACGGATGATAAAAGGATGGGATGAAGGGGAAAACTTAGTGTACGGGGGACGTTGCACAACTATTGGATCACGAATTCTGCATATCAACAAATTTAAAATATGAAAATACTCATATATTTACAATCTAAATAACTAACTCTAATTTAAATAAAAAAGTAAACGTAAGAAAAAGAAATAGAGAGTGAGCATGTGAAGGAAAGAAAAAAAAAAATAACGAGTGCCTACTTTTTAGACGAATGCGGTTACAGTTGCATAACGCAGAAACACGGATTTCTGACTTATTATTTGAGCGTCCCGAGTTCGTTTTTCTTAAGTGGCCATTTCACACTCGCGCGGCGTGACCAGAAATTTCGGATCCGGTTGGCTGCCCAGGCGAACCGAAATTTCTCGCGCTTGCCAGCAAAAAAAAAAATCCCCAAGAAAGGGAAAAAAAGAAATATCTATGTAAGCAAGGAAGAAAAAAAAAAAATTAACTGAACAATTGTAGTGGAAGGAGCACGAACGCGTGGAAAGAAACAAGCATACAAAATGGTTCTTACTGTTTTTTTAATTTATTTATGAGAAAGTATTTGTAGTGTGGGTATTTTTGCTTCCACTTTTTGTCTTTCAGGTTCTTTTCGGATTTTTTTGAAGGTGTTGTGGCATTAGCTAAATTATATAAACAACTATGATTTCGAATTATAGTCGTCTAAATCAATCAATGTGAATTAAATATATAAATGAGTGGTGTTTGATAACTTTATAATTTTTGGGAAGTAATTGCAAAACGACTGTTGATTAATAAAAATGGGATTATTAAAGCTTGATTTTAATTGCATGCATTTCAAAATTAAAATAGAAATTGCAATTTATAGTAACTCATCTTACGTTTATGTGGCTTGGTAAACAATGATCTCAAAAATGAATATAACAATAATAATAATAAAATAGAAAAAAGTAAATTTAATAATATATAAAGTGCAGAGAATTTTTTTTTTTTTTCATTTTTTATTTCAGATTTTAAATCAAAAAATAAATAATTTCTATAATTAGCATAGGAGCTAATTATGGAAGTTATAACTAGAAGGATTATTGAATTAGCTAGGACCATTTTTGACTTTGGTAGCTAATTCCTGCATTAATATGAAATGTTTTAATATTTTTTCTCCAAAATCAAAACAAAAAAGCAAAAGTTGGCTTACAAAAATATATAACCAACTAGGGAAGGTAAAATACAACATTTTCCTTGTTTTCAATTTAAATTATTTAAATGCCCCATAATATTGATGAGAAAAACTAAATCCCTTAGCCAATCTTCATTCTTGAGTAGCAAACACTCTCTGGGCAATTCATTGGGGGTTTTTTTTCCCAGATATTTTAAAACAAATTTCTCAAATTCCGCAATCTCGCGAGGGTCCTTCCTTTGAAAAAGCCAGCGCATATTACAATGAAGAATTAACTTGCCATTCTCTTCTGTTTCTACCGGAAAAGACTTACAAAATCGTTATCAATTCAGAGCTCGAGCTCATATTTTGTTGATACTACGCGCTATAGAATCAACAACAGAAAACGGGTTTAAGTCCTTGACACAAAGGATGGATGATACCTATGATACCTAAAATTTTCTTCCCAAATAATTTTAATCTATCTATCCTTTAATCTTTATTTTTTAATCGCTTTTATCTTGCCAAACATGCAAGGCGCTTCATCTGTGCAATCACTATCTAGTTTTGTCCACTTTGCTTTGTTAATTTCAAATACATTTTTAAGTTCTTTAAAAATATCCTCCCTTGTAGTTAAAACTAATTGGAGCAAATCAAGAAGTTCTTCCATAATGCCAGAATTATAGTTCATGTAAAGCACAAATATATACTGTGTGATATTACAGTGACTGTGACGTTACAGTTTGTGATTACAACTGTGATATTACAGTTTTCATCCAAAGTTAATGAAAAGTCATTGCAATATTGTAGCCCAGAGACAATTTGTGTGCCAGCGTCTTAGTCCATGTCATCATGATGTTATTTGTAGACCGAACTATCTTATCAACCCTATTTTTGTTGTTTATATCGCAGACATTTTGGGCAAATGTTAAAAGGCTATTTATTATTATTTTCTCTCTTCAGAACAGAAGGGTTCTTTTCGTACTGGCCAGCAACAGAGAAAGTTCATACGAATCCTTCCCCATAATTTCCTTTCTGTCATTTCTCTTCAGGAACAAGGATTGTTGGCCGCCAAAGATTTCTTTTTTTTATTGATGAATTCCGTTCTCAAATGTGATCCGACTAGATATTTGCTGTTTTAATCACTATGCAGTTGTTTCAAATGTCTATCCTGGATTAAATTTTTTCGGCTCTGCTACACAAATTATACATATAAAACAAACAGGCTTGGAAGTGTTTTGAGAAAAATTATTCTTCCCAGAAACTTTTAAAATCCCGAATGGCAATATTCTCTCCATATTTTCTTTTCGATGTCGAAGGTTTATTTATGGCCATAGTGAAACTAAAAAATTTTCAACAAAAACTTTTTATTTCACTATGGCCAAAAATCTTAAATTTTTTTTTTAAAAATTAACGTCTTGCTCAGCAGTTAAAATCAATTAAACCAGACAGTCAGAGTCAGACATCAGTCCGCCATCACAACAGAAGCTGCCTCTTTCCTTCCATCCATGAGTAGATTACTTATGGGATGTCCGTCTCACACTCATAGTTTCCAAACTAGCTGTTTTGGACCAGATCGGATCGGTAATTTGCAGTGGATTCCCTCCCATGTGGGCATCTAAAATGAAATTGCTGATCTGCTCGCTATGGGAAGGTTGCGAACTTCCCATTAAGCTTCTTTTAATCTGTTAGCTTCCAGAGGCCATTCCATGACTTTAGCCAGGTTCTCGTTAGATCACCACCAATTCATGCATGGTACGCCGCTAAATATCCTGGTATGTGGCAGTGACCACCTGTCCAGACCTGCTCAGACGGCTTTAGCTAGACTAAGGACTGGCCACATTAAGAGTTTGACCTTCAATGGAGACGAGAAGACATATGCCCCTTTGTCATTGTTCGACCATCGCATCTCCCTCTCATCTCATAGATTGTATTGGTGCCTCTGTGAGGCACTGTTGAATGAGGGTAGGACAGTTTACTCTATTGATGCAGCATGATCTACTGGACTTGGTTTAGGATTCTAAATCAAGGGGATAAGCAACAACAACAACAACAACCGTCTCACACTGCAGAACACTGTGGATTAGACACAACTCATAGTTAATTTCTAATTTATTCGCTAAAATGGCTTAAAATTAATTTAGAATGGAAAAAAAATGAAATCATTACATTAACGAAACAGCTTTTAATTATTTGTCTTAAGTAAACAAAGCACAGTTTATAATAATGCTGTTGTTGTATCTTATCCCCCTTGGTAGACAGCAACATCCAGACCAAGATCCGAATCCGTGCCGTTTCATGGTTGAAGGGAAAGGGGGCTGCTTCTATTGTGATGAATCACCTGTAGGAAGAAGTCTGACTTGGCCCCGTGACAATGACTGTCAGTCTCTCAGGCTAATAGGCTGTCAGTCCTACGTCCAACGCTCTACTGTAATATTAGACCAGGACCTACTGCTTAAAGGGGATTCTGAACCCCTACAAAACATTCATCCCCGCCGGGACTCGAATCCAAAACCTGCGGCACCGAGCGCCAGTCACTCTACCATTCAGGTCCTACAATACTTTTTGTCTCTAATGCAGCTGGCAAATACTTAGACCGTGATCTTTTATGCCATAAGTGCTGCAGCGACGTTACTCACTTAGCTATATCCAGGAGGCACTTGTAACTAGAAGAGAAGCTACGTACGCTGAGTAACAATGCACCCGCAACGCTCTACGATCATACTAGACCGGGACCTACGATTTAAAATGGATTCCGAACCGCTACAAACAACCATGGCACCGCCGGGACTCGAACCCGAAAGCTATGGTACCGAGCGCCAGTCACTCGGCCATTCAGAACCCTATAATACTAAACTTAAAAACCTAATACTGAACTCAGTTACACATGATCTTAAAAATATTTTTTTTTTTTTATTTATACCTACATTTCTAACATACCTACATACCTAAATAAAAGTGGGAATTTATGTAGAGAAATTAGACTTCTAAAAAACTCTTAAAAGCAATTAGTTTCTTAACATTCCTTTTTTTTTTTTTTTTTTTTTTCTTACGTTTTTCTATCCATTATAAAAGTTTTAAAAAATCTTTGTACAATCGAAAAAAAAAAAAAAAAAAAAAAGCTGTGAAAGTTTTTTTTTTTTTTTTTTTTTTTAAAAAAGAGGAAATGAAAAAGAAGAGAACTTTCTCGTAATAGTTGCGACATTGGGAAAGTTTCCGTGTCCTCTGTTGCATATTCTGCTCTGTTGACCATAGCAGAAAATAAGGAATAGGTCAAAAATACAAGAATAAAATAAAAAAAGGAGAAGCTATTAAAAATGTGGGAAAACTAGTTAATTCAGAGGAATTAAAAGCCGTAACATAAAATTTTTTTCATGAAGTAATTTGTTACAATGATTCAGTAAAAATAAACTAAATGGATAAAAAATAAATTTTAATGTTTAAGTGTTCTTATTTAATTTAATTTTTTTGATATATCAGTATCATACATACAATAATTAAATGTATTAATTTTTTCCATCATTCTACTTAAACAAGTAATATAAAAAAAAAAAAATGTTAAAGTCCATTCCTACTTTTTTTTTCACTATATTGCAGTCCTTTAAAAAAAATTTCATTCATTTTTTTAAGTTTATCTGGCGCCATCTATTGGTAGATATATGCACCTTAAATCTAAAAAAAACTAAAATTAATTAAATAAATTTAATTATTGAATTAAAGTTTGAAAAAACTGTATTAACATCCAGTGTCATCCACTACAAGTTCAAAAAAAATGTATTTGAACTTGAATGGAGGAATAAAAAGTATTTTATGAACGATTGAAAATTTGAACGAGATATATATAGGGAGAGTGTGAGCTAATAGAAGGAATTGAAATGAACGCAAAAATACACGATAATAATTGGCTTGGATCTCGTTCATTACAAAAATTTCAATGATTTAACTGAAGCTTGAAATTATCATTCAATATTTTCAATAACTAAGTTTAGATTATTCCTAGCAATAAAATTGTATTTCAGTGCTATGCATTATAACATGAAGTCATTCGCAGTCATTGTTCAACTATTTTTCACGTAAATAACGTAAAAAAATAAATAACGTTATTATAGATTTAAGCTATATTTAAATTTTGAAATTACCATTGTAAATAACTGATTAAAAATGAAATCTTAGTGCGACTGATGCGAGAAAAATAATAACAATGGAAGTAAAGGTCGTTAATTATTTTTAAAATAAGGGCTTCATAAATTTTTTTTTTTATTTTATCTCGCATCTAAAAAATTTATTCTCATAAAATCGGTTAAAATATATCTTTTTTTTTTTTTTCAATTCCTTCTGTTAGCTGACACTCTCCCTATGTATATCTTGTTCAAATTTTTAATCGTTAATAAAATGCTTTTTATTCATCCACTCAAGTTCAAATACATTTTTTTGAGCTTGTAGTGGATGACACTGGATGTTAATACAGTTTTTACAAACATTAATTCATTCATTAAACTTAATTAATTAATCTTAGTTTTTTAGATTTAAGTTGCATATATCTACCCATAGATGGCGCCAGATAAATTTAAAAAAATGAATTAAAATTATTTATAAAGGACTTTCTGCAATAGAGTGAAAAAAAAGTAGGAATTAACTTTAAATTTTTTTTTTATTTTTTTATATTACTTATTTCTGTTAAATTTTGAGCAGAAAGTCTAAGATTGCTTTCAGATTTCAAAATGGCAGTTTCTTATATGATAAACTTTCAAGCATTTGTGAAAAAAAAAATTTTGATGTTTTTATAAATATGTAAGAAATATATTTTAATAAAATTTTTGTCGTCTTATGGAATGTTCTTGGAAAATTATTTTCTCTGGAAATATTCTTTTTTCAATTCCTTCTATTAGCTCACACTCTCCCTATGTATATCTTGTTCAAATTTTCAATCGTTCATAAAATGCTTTTTATTCATCCACTCAAGTTCAAATACATGTTTTTGAACTTGTAGTGGATGACACTTGATGTTAATACAGTTTTTTCAAATATTAATTCATTAATTAAATTTAATTAATTAATTAAAAAATTTTTAGATTTAAGTTGCATGTATCTACCAATAGATGGCGCCAGATGTAAGAGGAAAATTTCAACTTTATTTGTAAAGGACTTTTCTGCAATATAGTGTGAAAAAAGTAGGAATTGACTTAATTTTTTTTTTTTTTTTTATATATATTATTTGTTTCTGTTAAATTTTGAGCGAAAAGTCTAAGATTGCTTTCAGATTTCAAAATGGCGATTTCTTATATGATAAACTTTTAATCATTTGTGAAAAAAAAAATTTTTGATGTTTTTATAAATATGTAATAAATATTTTTTAATAAAATTTTTATCGTCTAGTGGAATGTCCTCGGAAAGTTCTTTTCTCTGCAAATGTTCTTTTTTCAATTCCTACTATTAGTTCATACTCTCCCTATATATATCTTGTTCAAATTTTCATTTGTTAATAAAATACTTTTTATTCATCCACTCAAGTTCTAATACATTTTTTTGAACTTGCAGTGGATGACACTTGATGTTAATACAGTTTGTTTCAAATATTAATTCCGTAATTAAATTTAATTAATTAATTAAAAAATTTTTAGATTTAAGTTACATGTATCTACCAATAGATGGCACCAGATGTAAGTGGAAAATTTCAACTTAAAAAGTAGGAATTTACTTTAAAAAAATTTTTTGTATATTACTTGCTTAAATAAAATTTAAAAGAGTATTGAGTACTGAGTATTTGTTTTGAAATATCACAAATATCAATTTTAAAAGAATTGTTGAAACATTTTATAATAATCATATTTAAATTAGCATTATACCGATGGAGCATAATATCGATAATTTTCTAATAGCTTTGATTTATGAAAAAATATTTTTAAAAAAATTTAAAATACGTAAAAGTACGCTAAAATGAATATCGTATTATGTTTCACATTAATAAAGTATTGTTATTTGGCTTGATTTTGGTTATAAATTTAGCAATGCTATGTAAAATTTGGCGCATTCTTTATTATTTTATATAAAAAAGAATATCTTTTTAGAATTAGCAGATTAAATTAATGTTGCTTATATAAATTAATTATGAAAAGAATAATACGTTATGTTTCACTGTAATTAAATATAAAGTACAGTTTTATTTGAAACTTAAAAAAAAAATTTCTCAGGTTACAATTTAAGAGCTGTTTAGTATTTAAAGAACACTTTTTAAAAACTCTAATCAAATTAATATAGTAAAAAGTATGACGAAAATCCTTAGACAACAGTGATGGGCATGATAAATTTGTAGGTCAGAAAATTCACTTCATTCAGTACAAAAAGGAGGGTGTAGGATGTGAATTGTTAGATGTCGCTCTGAAGATTTTTTCGTTCCAAACTCTAGTAGCACAATTGAATTCGGTATACCAAGACTACCACGTTGCCTACTTGGTAATGCTGAATCTGCTGAAGATCTTATGTTCCCTTTTATTGAGTTTTCCCAAACAATTAACGTCTTAGAAATTTTTATGCAGGACATTTTATAATATCCTATGTTGTTGTTGTCGTATCGTTCATGGAAGGAGACAAGAGGCTTCCGTTGTGATGGAGTACCCATAGACAGAAGTCTGACTTCTGCTTCGTGTCGTTGAAGAAGGATGGAAGTGAATTCCGGGAGAACTTTTAGGAGGAACTACCCCGCATTTGCGTATCGTATGGGAGAAAAACCCCGAAAACTCCCATCAGGTAGTCCGACTAACGAGGCAAGATGCAGAACATCACAAACACCATCGATTCTCCTCGTTTTTTGAAACAGCGTTTACAGTAAAGCCGCCAGGGGTTAAACCTCCGCTCTATTGCTCACCAGCGGCACAAGTTGCCACTGAGCCACGAGTCAGGCATAATATCTTATACATTTAGTAAAATTTCGTTTTAAATCTTTTCTTCAGATTTTGACACATGTAACTTAAAATTACAAAAAAAATTCTACGTTGAGAACCAATTTGATCCCGGATACATTTCTTTTTGACAAGCAGCAGTTAGATCGAATCAAAAAGGACTGCTTTATTGTTTTATCTTTTAACTTTATTGTTTCTCTTATTCAATTATTTTCGTTTAAATTTAACAAATCCCACACAAGTAGTTGACGACATTTAAAATTTGTCAATATCATGATTTTGCATAATTTTGGCTCATGACTTGTGGCAAAATGCACTCCTTTTTTATCACAGACTTTCTTTTTCAATTCCTACTGTTAGTTCACATATATATATATATATATCCCTATATATATCTTGTTCAAATTTTCAATCGTTCATAAAATACTTTTTATTCATCCACTTAAGTTCAAAAACATTTTTTTTTAACTTGTAGTGGATGACACTGGATGTTAATACAGTTTTTTCAAATATTAATTCATTAATTAATTTTAGTTTTTTTTTTTAGATTTAAGTTGGATGTATCTAATAATAGATGGCGCTAGATGTAAGAGGAAAATTTCAACTTTATTTGTAAAGGACTTTTCTGCAATATAGTGAAAAAAAAGTAGGAATTGACTTTAACATTTTTTTTTATATTACTCGTTTATAGTATACCATGTAAATAAATATCGTAAATCTCTAGTTAAGGTTATGTGTACGTGTGTTTTTTCTAAAAAAATTTTATTGTTTCAAATTCTTTACACGAAGGTAAAAAAAAAGGATATTTTATTAGTTTGAACCTATTTTGCAATGCACACGGCATCCACTAGTCGCTCATTTTAATAACATTTAGAAATAAGAACAATATTTGTTTCTCATATTGAGGAAGATGTAAACTAACATTTAATGACCGTTGTTGTTGTTGTTGTTTCTTATCCCACTTGGTTGGCAAAGCCCACGAGCCCATACGCACTCATGATTAAAGGGAAGGAAGCAGCTTCTGTTGTGATGGAGCACCCGTAGATAGAAGTCTGACTTTGGCTCCGTGACGCTCTTACAGTCATAGGAGACCGGACCTACGGCTCAAAGTGGATTCCGAACCACTACAAACATCCATGGGCACCGCCGGGATTCGAACCCGATACCTGTGGTACCGAGAGCCAGATGGCCGTTACTGTGATGATGGTAAATATAACATTACAAATCGATTATAAATGTTACATTTGTGTTTTAATAATTTCTAAGTATAAATATAGAAATACTAGAATTAATATAAATGTTTAAAACTAAACTTGATTTTTAGTGTATTGTAGTGTGCAGATTGGGCAACCAAATTGTAAAAGGGTGTGGTTGGGTTGAGACACGGTTGGAGGACTCACAGCTTTATTGACACACGCACAACCACTATACACATATCATTAGAGACATACAATATTTAATACATTTAAAGACAAATAATTATAGATTTGGGGAAGAACTCCATTAATAATCTGAAAACCCGATATTCGGCTACGCGCAAGGTGCTAGAAATAAGCTTCCTCTCAGGGTGAGAATCTGTAGGCCAACTTATACATAGGGTTGCGTTAAATATATTTCCCCACGGGATGAGAGACTATAAATTAAACGTTTCAAACGAGTGCGCAAGTTGCGCTGAACTTCCTCTCGGGTGAGAGTCTCGAGGTCGATTGATCATTTTTGTACGCCAAAGGGAACGCCGAACGTCTTGCCAGTGTGTAGAGGAAGCACGGTTGCAGTATTAAATTTAAAAAAATCTGACGGCAATAAAGGAAATGTCTTCCATCAGAAATTTCAATATAAACAACTCCAGATTTGCGTGTTACATAAAAAATACTCATATATTTAGGCGGATTATCCACCAGGTAATCCGCCTGGACTAAATGCATTCGTCCATCTATTCTACTCCTTTTTCAAAGCAGTCATTATAATCCATTCCAGTTGTAAGAAAATATTTCAGTTTGAATTTGAGTGGGATATCTCATAAAATTTAATAAAGAAAATCAAATGTGTTTTAATATTTAGTTTAATTTTTGTAATGATAAAGGTTGAAAGGCGTCAGTGTAACGTTTCTGTGTATCGATTTGTTAATAATTATGTCTAAAAATGTTTTTCTCAATAATCTCTGCTGGTCTACAAGCATCCCGGGCCAAACATTTTTCAAACAAGTTCAACTACACTCAAGAGCCAAAACATTATGACCACCTGTCAATAACGAGTTGGCCCACATTTGGCGCGCAACACAGCTTCAACCCGCCTTGGCATGGATTAATACCACCACTTAATACCAGTTAAATACCACTTCCACCTGATCACGTGCCTTCCTCGTCATCCAGGCGAGTTCATTGCAAAATGTAGGGGTGGTCATAATGTTTTGGCTCTTGGGTGTATTTCTTCTTCATTGGCGCAATAGCCCTAAGGTGGACCAAGACCGCCTGCCTACTGGCATGTTACAAAACAGGATATATTTTTCTTTTTAAGAAGTAGGATGGACAGCCCAACTCTCTACAGTCATATTAGACCGGGACCCATGGTTTAAAGTGGATTCCGAACCATTACAAGCATAAATGGTACCGCCAGAATTCGAGCCCAAGACCAGTGGCACAGAGCACCAGTCACTCGGCCATCAGGCCCAATTCAACTACTTACTTTACTATTTTATCTGTTACCATCACGCAAGGTAAAAATCCACAATTATCCACAATTATTTTCATTTGTAATCTATATATATACAAATTTTGTATTTTCAAATACTTTATACTTATTTAATTACTAATTTCATCATAACTGGCTCGATAGCTCGTTGTGGGTCTTGGCCTTCTTTAAAAGATCCAGCCAGGCTGTTCCCTCTTGGCCGTGGACCTCCAGTTCTTGATCTCAATAACATTAAAATCAGAGTCTAAACAGTCGACCCATCTCTTTTTCGGTCTTCCCCTTGGTCGTTGTCCAAAAGGGATTGCATTGAAAACCTTCAAAGCAGCTCTATCACTTTCCATTCTCATAAGATGACCGGCCCATCTCATTCTGTACAGTTTAAAAAATTTTAGAATGTCAATATCTCTAAAAAAGGGGCCTGAATGGCCGAGTGGCTAGAGCTCTGGCGCTTGGTACCACAGGTTTCGGGTTCGAGTCCCGGCGGTGCCATGGATGTTTGTAGTGGTTCGGAATCCACTTTAAACCGTAAGTCCCGGTCTAATAGGATCGTAGAGCGTTACGGGGGCATTGTTACTCCGCGTCCGTGGCTTATCTTCAAGTGACACGCGCCCCCTGGGTAATGCAAAGTGAGTAACGTCTGTACAGCGCTTGCCTTAAGGCATCCTAGACCAAGCTGTCTAAGTGTTAATGCCAGCTGCATTAGAAAGAAAAAAAAATTTCTCTAAAAAGTTTGTATAGTTCAAAATTGTATCTTCTTCGCCAATTTCCATTGTCATTGATACCACCAAAAATAGTTCGTAGCGCTTTTCTTTCAAAATCTTCTCTTGCTGTTAGATGCATATGTTAATGTTGGTCTTATGAGAGTTTTGTATAGTAAAATTTTAGTTCTTTCAATCAGGTAGGAATCTTAATTGGTTTCCAAGTCCTAAGAGGCAGGGAAATTAATAATTTACTAATTACAATAAATGAAATCTGTAGTGAAATAAATTTCAAATTCAATTTCTCAAAGTGTTTTTTTTTTTTTTCCGTTCTTTTTCTACACATTTATTTAAAAAAATTAAAAAAAGAAAAAGAAGAATGCATTTTTTTCTCGTTCTTTTTCTGCATTTAATTAAAAAAATTAAAAAGAAGAATGCTCATTTTTTTTTTTTCGTTCTTTTCTACACATTTAATTTTAAAAAAAATTAAAAAGAAGAATGCTCATTTTTTTTTTCGTTCTTTTCTACACATTTAAGTAAAAAATTAAAAAAGAAGAATGCTCATTTTTTTTTTTTCCGTTCTTTTTCTACACATTTAATTAAAAAAAATTAAAAAAAAGAAGAATGCCCATTTTTTTTCTCGTTCTTTTTCTACACATTTAATTAAAAAAAAAAATTGAAAAAAGAAGAATGCTCATTTTTTTTCGTTCTTTTTCTACACATTTATTAAAAAAAAAAAAAAAGAAGAAGAATGCTCATTTTTTTTTTTTTTCGTTATTTTTTCTACACATTTATTAAAAAAATTAAAAAAAGAAGAATGCTCATTTTTTTTTTCGTTCTTTTTCTACACATTTAATTAAAAAAAAAATTAAAAAAAGAAGAATGCTCATTTTTTTTTTCGTTCTTTTTCTACACATTTAATTAAAAAAAAAATTAAAAAAAGAAGAATGCTCATTTAATATGGAATTCAGAAAATGAGAATACTTTATGTTCTCTTACACGCCAACTCGAATATATAAACAGTTTTGCAAAATGTCTAATAGTTTGCATGACAACACGTCTTATTTTTGTTTTATACTGTGTAATAAAACTATATAATTCTTCTGAAGTTTATGTTATAAATAAGAAAAAATTCGCAGAAAACGCAAAATGGATACAGAGCTGTTAGGTTATTTTAATGATAGTTTATAATTGATAAAATCGGAATGAAATGGGTAACTAAAACAAGTAAGGTAATAACATTTCGCACTTTTTAATTAGTGCTTTTCAAATTTTCGAGATTTTTAAATTTTTTATCCTTATTATCCATTTTTTTTTCTTCGTCTAAAAAGATTTTTGTGTGAAATAAATAAATAATGACTCAAAATAAAATAGGGCTGTTCAATCCGCGACAGCAATAGGAAATTCTCTTATTTATACTTCCTTATTTTATTTACTTTTATTAAAATCGTTCATTAGTTTTAAAATACGAAATTAATGTAGGTTTTGTATTATTTAAATACCAACTAAATTTTTTATTTTTATTTTCTAAGATAATTATTTTAGTGATTAAAATATTTTGAACTTAATGATTAAAACAAAACTTTTCTTAAAAAATAAGTAAATAAATAAAACATTATTTTGTTATAACATTTTTGATTATTTATCATCTATATTATTATACATTTTTACTAACTTTTTTAGGTTAATAACCAGTTAAATTCATAATATTTTATATGCATACAAAAAGCATTTTTTTCTGCAATTACGGAAGAAAGAATCTAAAAGATTGAACACAAAATAAGAAGCATAAAATATCCAACCATATCCATAAAATATCCATCCATATCCATAAAATATCCATTGAAGCATAAAATATCCATGCCATTTGATCGGTCTTTCAGAAGTAAAATCTGCCTTTTAATAATTTTATCATTTTTAATATTTTATATGCATACAAAAAGCATTTTTTTCTGCAATTACGGAAGAAAGAATCTAAAAGATTGAACACAAAATAAGAAGCATAAAATATCCAACCATATCCATAAAATATCCATTGAAGCATAAAATATCCATGCCATTTGATCGGTCTTTCAGAAGTAAAATCTGCCTTTTAATAATTTTATCATTTTTAATATTTTATATGCATACAAAAAGCATTTTTTTCTGCAATTACGGAAGAAAGAATCTAAAAGATTGAACACAAAATAAGAAGCATAAAATATCCATCCATATCCATAAAATATCCATTGAAGCATAAAATATCCATGCCATTTGATCGGTCTTTCAGAAGTAAAATCTGCCTTTTAATAATTTTATCATTTTTAATAGGGTGAAGAAAGAATCTAAGATTGAACACAAAATAAGAAGCACTCTGGCGCCATCGGTCTTTCAGGCAAAATCTGGTTTCATTTTTAGTTCGAGCGCTCGGTGGCGGCGGTGCCATGAATGTTTGTAGTGGTTCGGAATCCACTTTAAGCGGTAGGCCCCAGTCTAGTATGACTGTTAGGCGTAAAGCTCCCCCTAAAATTCTTCTGACTGTTGGTACCACAGGCTTCAGGTTCGAATCCTGGTGGTGGCATGGATGTTTGTGAGTGGTCAGGAATGTGTAGGTCCCGGTCTAATTAGCCCAAAGTGTGCAAAAAATGACTGTAGAGCAACAAACCAAACGCAAGATAATATATTCAATAATCTTATATTTTGCTATGAGAATTGAGAGTAAAGTGTCTGATTGATTCATTTGATTCGCATAAAACTACTTGTTATTTTCTCCACGTACTCTATGTTACATATATATAGTAAACTGTATGTGTCACTTAGGAAGCGATATAAAATTAAAGGGAACTGACCATGTAGAAAAAAATATAATAATAATTTTATGTGAAAAAAGAAACACATGGATGAAATTTTTGTAGACCAGGGCAAGAATTTCTAAACTGTTGATTTATTATGAATAGATTCAAACAATTTATGATCAAACTGATTAAACCAGGAGAAGTTATTTTTGAAAGATAAAAGAAAATTAAAGTGAAAATGTGTTGTTAACACAATAAAAGGTAGTATTGCATGAGGCAAATTTCAAACATTGGTCTAAACTTCAGAATTCCTTGAGTGCAGTCATTTTTGTATTGAAAACATACACTAAAAATTAAAATCCTGGCCTAATTAGCCCAAAGTGTGCAGAAAATGACTGTAGAGCGACGAACCAAACCCAATCATAAAAGTCCTCCGGAAGACACTTCCCTCCTTATTCAGCTACACGGACTCAAGTCAGACTTCTATCCAAGGGTGTCCATTATAACAGAAGCTGCCCCTCCACTTTCTTCATTCCATGAGACCACAAGGATTTATGAACTTTGTCTAGATCAGGGGTGGCCAACCAGCGGCCCACCTTGAACATTGTTCCAGCCCTTGAGATTTATCACACTTTTACAAAATATATTTATTTTATAATGGCCAAAGTAGTGAAAACCAATGTATTAAAATAAATACATTATGTGTGCATCCATATATTCAAAAATTAACTGTCGAAATTAGGAGAAAAAATTAACTTTGATTTTAAAATATTATTCTTGCGAATATATGACAGATACTGCCTGTTTTATTTTTGAGTTCACAGAATAATTAAATTATATTCTGAACTCATGATGCGCACGCATCTTGGAATATCTAACATAAGAGGTTGTAATATGAAAATAAAAATGCTATAGTAGGTCTGTTGTTGTTGTTGTTGTTTCTTATCCCACTTGGCTGGCCAAGCCCAAATGGACTCAATTGAAAGGAAGCAGCTTCTGTTGTGATGGAGCACCCGTAGGTAGAAGCCTGAACGCTCTTACAGTCATATGAGACCGGGACCTACGGCTTAAAGTGGATTCCGAACCACTACAAACATCCATGGCACCGCCGGGATTCGAACATGTGGCACCGAGCGCCAGAGCGCTAGACACTCGGCCATTCAGGTCCCAAATTTGCCAACGGCATGTTCCCAGGTGGTCACCCACCCAAGTACTGACCGCGCCCAATGATGCTTAACTTCGGTGATCTAACGAGAACCGGTATATTCAGCATGGTACGGCCGTTGGCTAAAGGTCTAAAGTAGGTCTAAATTTAATATGGGGATATATAATTTTACATGTGGCCCGCGGAGTTATGAGGCATTTCCAAAGTGGCCCGCAAGATCATTTGGGTTGGCCACCCCTCGTCTAGATGGTGCTGTCTACAAAGTGGGATAAGAAACAACAACACTATTTTTTTCAACTATTTCTTTATTTATTAAAACATTCAAAAACAACGAAAAATAATATTGACATTATAAAAAAAAAATATTTTCTGAATTGCATTAAAAATTAAAAATATCCGTGTAATAATAAAAAAAAATTTGATATTCTTAATTAGAAGTAGCATTAAAAAAAATTCCGTAGAGTTGCAATTAGGAATGAGAAGGATAGGAAAGATCATACGAGGTTGATAAATAATGGGAAAGTAAAATCACTGCAACGCATATAAGTGCTGAAAAAACATACAACTGCAATAACTCTTTTCATGCAGTCACACCACCGAGAAGAAAATATGAATTTCTCATTTCCTGAATGGTATTTGAAGTGCTTTATGGACAACTTCAATCAGCCATGATTAGAGGACTAATTAAATCTCTCTTCCGTTTCATCTTGAGTCACTCTCCATTTATCTTTGTTGCCTTAACTCACTCAACATCCTACTGCTATTCTTAGTCGAACTTATAAATAGCCATTTTACTTCGTGTGTCCGAAGATGCTTTTTGAATTAAGTTACCACAAAGTTTGTTGATACAGGCTGTGAGAAAATAAATCTCAACTGTTGGATATTAAAATTGTTGGGGAAAAAAATAACAATCAAACTAATAATTATTTTCCCCAAATGCACAAGAAAGCAGAAATTACATAATACTAATGCTACTTTTACATTTGGCACATAACTCAGAGTTTGTTGATCACCATTTTAACAGAAACACCACTTTCGTGGATCAATTTTTTTTTCATGGCACTATTGCCATTAGCAACATCTATACACTTATCCATTACTTTGACATGCATCCATTATTTGAAGCCAAGATTTGGGCTTGCAGACTTAACGTATCTATACAATACTTTGATACGGGAATTTTTGATGGTATTTTACGTGTTTCTGACAATATTCCTGCAGTTACCATAGGTTAACTACTACTTTCGTGGATCCATTCGCTTTCCATGATACCATCCCCATTATCAACATCTGTACATCTATCCATTGCTCAGAACTAAAGAAAAGGTTTTTGGCTTGCAGATTTAACGCACTAATACAATACTTTGACACGGGAATTTTTGACTGTACTTGACGGGTTTCTGATCTTTTAGTTATCACAGGTTAACTACCACTTTCGTGGATCCATTTGTTCTCCATGATACTATCCATCGCCATCAACAACATCTATGCATCTGTCGATTACTGAGAACCTACGCTTTTGGCTAGCAGATTTAACGTGCCTTTGACACGGGAATTTTACTTGTACTTGACGGGTTTCGAACCATACTCCTTCAGTTACCACATGCTAACTTCTAGGTCTCACCATACTGAACTACATAAATGTTAAGCAGAAAATATTGAGGAGCATTAGTTTTTATCCTAGTGTAAGAAACGATTATTTTCTGATGATCTTACACAATTAAAATATTTAAAAGAATGTACAATTTGGGAGTCGCAAAGCATACCGACGATTATAACATTCCCAGTAAAGACTATCATGCATTAGGATTTTTCCGCCTCTCCGAACTATTAATTCAAAACTAAAATAAATTGCTCATTAGTGTAATTTGGTTGTTGACAGAAATTTCCTACTTCACCAGTGAAACGGAAATTGAAGAACAAAAATCGAAAAAATATGCTTTTAAAAAAATTCTTTGACCTCTGTTCCATTTATCCGCCGATTTAATTTTTCTATTACCATTATAAAATGTGAACATTCAGCTGCATTTGTCAAACAATGTTCTTCTGGAAAAATATCTATTTTAACTTTTTTTGAAAATATTTTGCGAGTGTCATTTTTGATTGACTTTTTTACATCAGGAATAATTAAAATTTTTAAAATTGTAACTAACTCCATGAATTTTTTAAAATTGTAACTAACTCCCCTTAGTCCATACTCTACCATGGACGTCTGCTACGGCATATTCGGAAACAGGAGATGTTTTCTTTGTAGGGGGTAGGGGCGTCAGCCTTATTATCTATAGTCATATTGAACCAAGACCTGCGGTTTAAAGTATATTCCGAAACACTACAAACATCCATTGCACCTCCATGACTCGAACCGAACCGAAACCTGTAGCACCGAGTGCTATGCACTCGACCATCAGGCAGCTTTTTAAATTGTATGTTAACGAAATTTATATGAAATCTTATAATTTTTTTAACTGCTCAAAAAATTCATAACTTTTTTAAACAAAACTAGTTTTGGTGGAAAAAAATTTAATTTTCTATTTTCGAGTTATTTTCCAAACAAAAAATTTTTTTTTGTTGTTCCGATTATTTATATTTTCGCCACAAAGTGATATCATGCATAGATTTCAGCTTTTCTAGATTAAAAAATGTCGTTATAAGTCATTATTTCAAATATCATTATTTCATATACAATAAAGTTGTTAATTCATATATAAGCAAATAAAGACGTTATTTCATTTAAAAATAAAGTCATAATTTCAATGTTCTTTCTTTCTTTTCTTCCTAGGAAAGCAGAATTATTTTATTTATTACGATTTATATTTTATAAGTTTTGATATACGATAGTTTTGGCGAAATACAATATTTAAAAATCAGTTTAAAAAACACTCGTTTCTGCATTTCCTGCAACTATTTAACACTCATTATTTGTTTTACGAATGTCATCGATGGATAAATATTTAGGTTCTCAGATATAAATTTTATTAAATGTTCATTTTAAAATAAATTAAAATGTTTGTTTTTTACAGTTAAATTGCTTTATTCATTTAGTATACAATTTTATAATAATTCTGCCAATAAGCAATAACTTACTGGTTTTGAAAGTGCAGAAAATGTATAAATTTGTTAAAATCTGTATTTTCATTTAATATTTAACCTTGATAATATTTAGACTTAAATAAATGCTTTCAATTTATCGTTTTGTTACTAATATGCATATATAATGTTGAGTTTCTTATAATACAGAAATATCAGAATAAATAACAAATAACAAATATATGTAATAACAAATAACGTAATAGCAAATACACATAGTCATAACAAAGATTATTGATCAGCTTACGAATTTAACTACATATTAATAAACAATAAAAAACAATTGCAAAAAGATAAAAAGACTTCAGATTAAATACAAGACAAAATAAAAAAAAAACAGAATTGAGAAATAGATGACAAGACTGTTTATGAAATGCGTAATCATTTCTTTATAATGGGTAGATTCTTTGATATTTACCTTACAAACTATCATAAAATTACTTATATGGACTAAACTATAGTATTTTGAATTATTTAATTTTATAATCTTAGTCTTATTTTAATATCATAATGTATAATTTAGACAAAACGATTGTTTATCGAAAGAGAGATAAAGAAATTATACTAATATATGTCAACATTTTCCTGATATTTAAAATAAATGAATTTTTCAAAATTTTTATTTCCAGTATTTCTTTAAAATTGATAGAAATAATCCATTAAAACACGCTGCCAGTTTACCTAAGGTATTTTATTTAGTTAATCATATACTTATGGGATAGTTTGTGTAATGGTTTCTCTTACATAATAAACAAAATGTTTTATTTATAAATTTCTTTATATTAGAAATTAATGTTTAAAAACATAGAAGCAAATTTTCAACAATCGATTTCCAAAACAAAAGGAACTGTTATTTTTTTTTATTTAATAATAAATTTTTAATAAGATTGTGTCTTAAAATCTCCAAACGCAATAAGAATGAAATGTAAACACAGTGCTGATATTGCAATATAAAAATATTTAATAAAATATATAAATGGATATCAAATTTATGAAAATATAATGTTTAATGTCATGAAATTCTTTATTATTGTCTTCGTTTTATGCCTTTTACATGTCGTACTGTCATTGACATAATAGAATATATATATATATATATATATATATATATATATATAATGTTATTTAAATAGATTACAAACACAATTATATAAATGGATATCAAATTTATGAAAATACAATGTTTAACAACATGAAATTCTTTATTATTGTCTTCGTTTTATGTCTTTTATATGTCATACTATCAGGGACGTAATAGAATAGAACACTAATATTCTATAAATATTGTAAATAAAAATCTAATATTGTAAACAGAACACTAATATTGCACTACATAACACTAATATTATAATTAGGACACTAATATTTCACTACAGAAAGTTAATATTGCAAAAGAACACTATTGTTGTAAGCAGAAAATTAAAGTGCCAATGTAAAAATGATTGATATGTATAAAAGGTTATCAAAATTATGAAAACACAATGTTTAACAACATGAAATTCTTTATTATTGCCTTCGTGTTACGCCTTTTACACGTAACACTGTCAGGAACGTAATATTTTAATAAAAATTAATGTACAAATATTGTAATTAAAATACTAATATTTCAAACAGAACACTAATATTGCACTACAGAACGCTATATTGTAAGCAGAACACTATTGTTGTAAGCAGAACATGAATGTTGCAATGTAGAAATGATGAATGACGTGTATAAGTGGTTATCAAAGTCATGAAAACACAATATTTAACAACATGAAATTCTTTACTAATGCTTTCGTGTGCCTTTTACATACCATACCGTCAATGGCGTAACAATACAATGCGAAGTCTTTGGATAATTTTTAGCACGGACCTCAAAGAATTAAACTCGTCATTGTTTCTATAATAAGTACTTTTAATACTTCGGACAATCTCAATTAGCTTAATAGCTTTTAAGTAATCAAGTCCACTTTTTTAAATGAAAAAATATAACGTACGAAATAAATAGCACTAGTTGATTTTTATAAATTTAATCTTTTTTTTTTTATTTTTAGTCAGGTATAAAAGAAATGCTTAACAAAAGATTATTATTATTATCATCATCATTATTATAATTATTATTATTTAGTCTTTCCTTTCGGTAAAATTGTGAATTACTTTTTTGAAGTCCAAATTTTCGTTAAAATAATATGCGATTGACAGCGTTGCTAAGTTATACAACTTTTCTGGTCCCATGAAATATGATTCGTTCAATTTTAATTAAAAAAATATTGTTTAAAACTAGCGACAGTGACTGGAGTTGTCGAAAACCACATTAAAACAGACTTCAGGAAAGCTTGTCAGGCACAAAAAAATTATTCATATTATAAATCTCCTAGTCATTTAATAAATCTACGATTTGGTCAATATGTCGACATCGTGTCTGAAAGTTGACTGAAAGCTGAGAATTTCTTTCCTAAATGTAATATATAGATCAAGTTTATACAAATCGAAAAACTCGATCGCTCAAACTCGAAGAACTCAACTAATCGAATACCTGTCCAATAATAATCCAGTCATTTATATTTTTGATGAAGACCATAATTGATTTCATTTTTCATTTCAATTGAACTAAACGTGTTTTCTGTATTGAACGCTGAAAATGAAGTACTAAAAACATTCAATGTTTACACAAAGTTTAATTTAGTAGGCAAGTATTTTTACGTTGATGTAAATTCTTTGTATTTAAATAATTAATAATTGAAAACAATATTAACATCCAATTCAAATGTTTGTTACTAATTACGAAAGACTGTTCATACTATTCAAAATGATATATTTTTTGTATTTAACTTTAAGCCAAGTTTATTTTTAATGTCCATCTCCAGGACAGAAATGCGGTACAAAAGCTAGATTAAGAATTTATTAATACCTACATAGTGACGATATGGGGTAGTCACAAAGCACAGGGTCAGAGGTGCCAGGTAGGCAGTGCTTTTTTGCCTATATGGCTTGCAGGCCATTGGTTAAAACTTTATGATTTTATGTATCACAAATACGTGAACACTCAAACTAAGCTTAAAATATCTAAAATTATTATTTAACAGTATTGAGTCTTTGATGTTTACTTGCCAATTTATTAAAAAATAAAATTAAATAAATTCTTCCTCGTATCAGACCAGTCATGTCACCCCCACCTCCCTCACAGCAGGGCCCCTGGCATTTTGTCAGACCTGTCACCCTTATGTTTTACGGTTGAATACCATGTTAACTTGACTGTTTATCCTGTTATTTATGAATAATATTACATATTCGATAGATAAAGTTTATAAGTTATGACAGAAATTCTCATGAAGGTTACCGATCTCTTATAGCCTAGAATCCTCGGGTTGTAAGTTTAAAATGTTCAGGTTTTTTTTTTTTTTTTCCCCGTATACTGGACGATAATGAAAATCCAACACCACGAAGGAGTAGATAAACGAAATTTGAGAAGCTTTTGCACATATGAAAGATAACATCTATTTAAATTTCTCATTAAATGAATAATAGTGGAAGAACAACAGAATCAACAACTTACGGTGTTTGAACGAGGCCGTTTAATAGGCCTACAAAATTCTTTTTGTAATATCTTGAAAAGATATTGCAAAAAGACTTGGCAAGGTATAACAATCATCCACTGATCATGTTAACAGTAGTGGTAATGGGAAGGTACTGTTTCAAGAAATCAGGGATCCGGTCACAACGGCCACTAATGAGAAGGATACACGTCGTATTCGCCGCATGGCTGTAGTGCATCGTATACCTGCAGAAGAAATTCGAGTTTCTATTGGCATCATAGTGACATAAAGAACTACATCAGATTACTTGAGTGACAGCTCCAAGCCATACTCTATACCACTAATTCCAAATCCCTGTCATATGCGACTTCAATGGTGTCAAGATAGAGCTCATTGGAAAGCGAAATGGTGATCTGCTGTATTCTCAGATGAAATACTTTTCTGATTTGGTACCAATTATGAATCGAATGTAGTTAGAAGGGTGAGCTCTGTGGGCGAATTTGTCTGCGTTATACACTCACTGGTTAGATCAGGTACACATCAGGATTAGGTGGATGGTACACATCAGGAGTTAGGTCTAAGGAACAATTTCCTATGACAGCAGGAGCACACTCGTCGTTATCCCACACTCTTTGACGAAAAATTTGTTAACTGACGCCAACTGGACATGTTGATCAAAGAAAGAATTGCTAAAATCTTGGAACCCAGACTATTCAAAATCGAAGTGTAGACCTGTTGTGACTTCTGATGCTGTTATCTTTGGAAACACACATTTCTTTGAAGATGCTGTTGTGACTTCTGATTCTGTATATAGCTGGTAAACGCACCTAACAAGCGAGCTCCAATAACTTACGCTAAAAATTTAATTGTTATTTTCATATAACAACAGGATAAATATAACAGTTCATTAACGATGGAAGCATAGAGCATACTCGTATACAGACAATATGTTTACAGAGTTTATAAGAAAAGTATTTGTGTCCAACAGACATTTGCCAATTTTGGATGACATTCACATTCTTAATTTAATGATGATGAATATTTCTACAACTTCGAACCACATGTGCATAAATAATTTAAACATTTATTACGACGGATTAGGCTCATGTAATGTACAAATTTCAATTCAAACATAATAATTTTTGAAATATTTTTTCATTTTTACATAAGAGATTTTTAATCTTTCTTTTGCCCGATTTGATTGTCAGCTGAACTTTTCCAACAGAAACCACAAACCGCAAATTTATGGTGAAAAGAATACAAAACTGAATTATATGATTGAGTGCATAACATAATGAAACATTATTATTTGTAGAAAAATTACAGCAATTGCATAAATATACATTTACTTTGTATATCGTGAATGTTATTATTTTATTTTTAATTCGGTTACTATTCTTGTTTTAACAACACATAGCTTAGATTAAATGGCGATTTTAAAAATTTCAAATTATAAACTACTCCTTTCATTTATTATCTTTTTAATTAGCATAATCAAAATCTTAATGAAAATGTGAAAACTATATACAATTAGTAAAAATTGCAATGTTTTTAGAGAATTAAATCCGTGTTTATTCAAACTTTATCAATAATTACATAACAATAAATGCTTTTCGTCTTTAAAAAGACGAAAAGCATTTTAGGGTAACATTGTATAAACAATTTAAATGCGAAGTATATACTATTGGTGACTGGAGGGGACTGGATGTATATGCAATTCCAGTCCATACCACCAATACAGGTTCTGGGCCAGTATGACCATGACAAATGTAAATTGGCGATAGTAGTTCCTCTCTTTGCCTCCCCATACATCTTCTCTGCTATATTCCTACTGACATTTTGTTCTGACATCGCACTGTCTGTTCTAAAACTGCTAAAACAATGCCACGGTGGCGCGCCTCCCTCGCGGCAACCATTAATCAGGTGTTCTCAATTGTTGACAGATCTGGAAAGTGTGCTGTTGGAAGCCAAACACCACCTGTATGTAAGAAAGGACAATATAGAGCAGACAAAACGAAGTTATTTATTGTACTGTTTAAAGGCTTCGGGAGGAAGTTCTTGAATATAGGGTGCAGCCTTAGTTCTTAACACATTAGAAATGTACCGTCGGATGTATAAATTAACGACTATGCGAACAAGAGGTGACTGGATGTATAATATAATTGCAGCCCATACCATCAATACAGGTTTTGGGTCAGTATGACCATGACAAATCTATATTGACGATAGTAGTTCCTCTCTATGCCACCACATGCATCTTCTCTACTGACATTTTGTTCTGATATCGCGCTGCCTGTTCTGAAGCAACATCTTACAAATGACTTTAAGTATCTGACTCGCACGTGATATGTACAGTCCCGCAAGATAACATGGAAAATATGCTGTTCCCTCGAGAGTCAGTGACAGAGGGCCACTGAGATACTACATAGGTCTCCTGATCACATCTATTCAATATTCACATGACAGTCATGGGAGAGGCAATATCATTGAACCATAAATCATAGTTCCAGTAGTCCATGATCTTGTCCAGCTAAATTTTCTACAAGTGGAAACGTTCTTTCTTTTTACAAGAAGCATCACAAATTTATTGCACAAGAAACTAACACATACAAGTATGATTTTCGTATGAGAAAAACGCCTTACTATCTTCACTTTTATTGTTCTTTTCTTTTCAATTCCGTGTTTGTTTGGGTCGCTTTCACGATGTGGTAGTTTTAATAGTCAGTAATGCAATTCATTTTTCTAAGTATATGTTCTCGTAGAAGTTTTGTTAAATATGATCCAGTACATTTCATTTATGAGGTATCATTTAAATACTTTTAATTTTCTGACTAAGATCTTATTTAAACGACGCCAATCCTAGTTATGGTGATGCACATTAGAGTTTAAGAGGATGAAATTTTGATTCTCACAGGTGAAGTGTTCTACAATCACTATTTTGAAAAATCAGTAGATAAGTGGAGATTGCGACAGAATGCCCCGAAAATACAGTTGGGTGGTCATTTTGAAGTGTTTTGGACTTCCTCTAATAATCAAGCTCTAAGAAGTTTGAAGAACTGGAAGAAATCCCTCCTGAAAGAAATCACTCCCTCGCCTATCCTAAAGTCCAAAGTTGATTCACGAAATAGGTGACTCATCATAAATCGATCAATAAGTTCAAAGGGTTGTAAACCATCATGAAAAATGCTGGAACAAAAGATTTTATTAGAAATTGATATTTGCAAGCAGGAATATCTTAGAAAAGTGATTTATATACGAGCAAAATTCTTTTATGATTTAAATGCATACTGAAATTCATGTACATTGCATCAAAGATTGAATTTTTCATTCTGACAGAATGTAAAATGAGCAATTAAACCTTCCAAGGAAAAGCTACCAGAAATTTTCGCTAAATCTTGACCCACATTTGCACGGGGAACGATGACTATCAATAACTCATTCCAAGAACCTGCGCACAAACAAAACAAAAAAAAGAGCCTTCCTCTCAGAGTCACCCCTGTTTTCGCTTTCGCACTTCTCTCAGGTATGCAGACAATCTCTCTCTCTGGGCAATTAGAGAAGTTGTTTTATAAGTTATCATTAGGACTTATCTCTCGCTAATCGCCGGAAATCGCCAAGACCTGTTCTTGGCACGCGACAGCACTATTTAGTCGGCGAGAAAACCGTGGGTGGGGGACCCGGTAGACGATAGCCATCGGACGAGCGAGGTTGCAAAATTGGGCTCTTGGCCTTGAGGACATGAGGTATTTTTTTGAGAAATTTTTCCTCTTGGGACACCACCGACATTGTTTGTTTGTTTTTGAGAAGAACGTCATCTGCACCTTCATGCATTCTGAGTATTGTTACGAAAAGAGAAATAATTAAAAAAAAAAAAAAAAAAAAAAAGAGTCGAGATTCTTCGAAATGCTGTTATCTGCAAGAAAGCTCCAGAAATTATCAGTCAACAACTTATTATAATAGGTATTTTTTGCTTTGTCGTAGAATATGCTTTTAAATGGGCCAACTGTTTGGTAAAGTAACACAAAGAATTACACACAGTGCAGTTGTTTAACAGCTTTTTATGTTATAGCACTCAAAATAACAAAGTTAGACCAAATTCCAACATATAATACAACAAAATTGGTAAAATGAAATTTATATGTAAAAAGTACAAAAAATTATTTTAACAAACCAATGAAAATTTAATTAACTACATACTTTACAACCTATAGTTTGATTAATAAACATTACACCAATATAAGTGACATAAATGTATTACGCTTAATTTTACTTTAAATTACTAGCTAAAAATCTATTTTTTTTTCTTCTGTTTTTCGTTGTTACCCAATAAATCTTTTTTAAAAATCTTAACAGGAATGCAATGTTCTTAGCCATGGACTCATTACATCGGGAAGAATGTTCTCAATAGTGGAAGGAAGATGGAAAGGGTGCTAAATCAGCTTCACAATTTTAGCTTGAATTTTGGATTTCTTCGTTTTCACATCTCTTTTGAACTATTTTCTACATTCTTATTATATAAATGCTGTTACAGATCTCTGCAATATTAAATAATGAATATAAAAACAAGCAGTACAAGCTTGTTGTTTAATTACTTTAATAGTTATTTTTCTGCAAGACGTAAATTTTATGAATGAAAATGCACCCTTTTGATATGAATAAAATATGATCAAATACAGTACAAATTTTTTTAACATATTTGTTGAAAATTTTTAAATAAAAGTTCACGAATAAATTTCATTAATAATTGTTTCTAATATTTTTTTTTACAATATTTCTTCTTCAACGGCGCGGCAGCCTCATGGTGGGCCAAGGTCTTCTGCCTACAGCCAGATTCCACAACTTGAAATGTTTTTTCCTTATACGGGATAGGGCTGTCTATACAGTACAGTACATACAGTACAGGCTGTCTATATATTGTCCCTACAGTACCTATATATACTTTCCTTCCATATATATTTATATAAAAGGAAAGATAGCCGTATTAAAACAAGAATCTTCTGGGCCATATCCCTCTTTTCCATGGTGCAGTGGTAATAGGTAGATCATTTGGGCATGATACAACAAATTTAGCATTATTGAAGGTGATCATAGAAGTGGGGATAGACTATAATACACCTACTTCGGTGCCACCGCGGTTAGAAGCTGTTATTCAAGGAGTCTTATACTCTTCTTTAAAACAATGGATGGACTTTCTGGATTAAAATTTTATGTTTCCCATTCCTGACATAGAACCAGGATGGGCAACATAAACTTGTTGCAAAATTTTTTTTTGTCAAATTAAGACCAGCCCATAAATCATCAAGTAAAATATTTCTAAGTTATCAGTGAGTTTATGAGTTTAAATTAATTAATGAGTTTAAATGAGTTTTTTATTGACGAGTTTTTATGAGTTAAATTAATTAATATTTATAAAAACATTTGTAGCATTTTCATAAAAGTTATTTCAATTGTTTTTATGATATCATTCCCCTAAAGAATTACGTTAATGTGTCTTCAAAATAACTTTTTATGGAAATGACTTTCGAAAATTAATAATTGGTGTCTCTTCCGCTAAAAGAATACCATTTTAGGAAACATTTAAACCTTTTTAAAGACAAAGTACCGACACTTCCATTATGTATTTCTTGTTAACCGTAAAAGAGAGGGGAAAAAATGGGCTTTAGAAAGCGACTGCATTAAATCGAATCGGCGATGCAGATCCAAAACGTGATGTGATGAAAAACTTTCGAAATCCAAAACTGCGAAGTGTTTTGCCACCCACTTTTCCATTTCACTTCACTTCGCTTTGCTGCAGGTGGAATAACTGTGTCGTCCGTCTTATTACTAACCGACGTCTTAGAAAAATGACCTTCAAGTCACCTGGCCACGAGCCAACCACGGCATGGCCTTTTAAGAGACATTTCTTTAAGTTTTATTTTATTTTTATTATTTATTTTCCGTCTTTTACGCGAAGGAAATTTCCACACGCTTTGCCGCAGCGTCAGTCAAGCGAAACATTTTCACCACTACTGATACGCCAGCAAAGCACTTCAACTTTCAACTTTCTTTTCACGACAGCGCCCTCCCGTGGCTAATTCTGATTGGATATTATATTGAGTTTATTCAAAAGGACGCTAAGGTGCTTCTTTTTTTGTCTTTTTTCTTTCTTTTCTTTTTTCTCATCTTCTTCCTGCACCTTGCTTTTGTTTTCAGTAATTTTGATGCGTTTTTGCATCTACTAATATTAACGACGTGATGAAATGGTGTACTTTTTTTTGGTAAGATAAGCTCTCATCTGAGGAATTCCATAAATGAATGTAAATTACTATGTGCCCATAAACAAAATGTTGCTTTGGGAAAATTGTGCTGAAATCGTGATCCTGAGTGTTAATGTTTCTGGCCATTAAGCATAAACGAGCAATAATTTTTTTAAACTTTTCTTTGTGATTCTTAATTGAGGAAGATTGAACATTTAAATGTTGTTGTTTATGAGTGATTTCTTGAATAGTGATCTAAAATATCAATGCTGATTGATTTTAAACTCTAAAAAAAAAAAAAAAAAACAGAAAAGTTTACAAAAAATATATTGCAAACTTCTGATAAATATATTGTAACTTTCAATGACACTATACATATTACAAAAGTGGGAAGTACATTATTATTTTTTTAAAACTTTTCTCACCTTAAATACATTGCTGTGAAAAAAATTATTTTAGCAAACATTATAAAAGGATTTGCAGATTAAAGGTCTATTGATAATTACGATTATGATATTTCTTCCCGCAAACATAGCAAAAGACCTCGCACTGTTCTAAATATTTTAAATTAATTCCTTACAACTGCCTAGATGAAAAAAGTTCGCTTCTCTCCTAATTTGACCTTTGCTCATTCGGGGTTATTACATGCAACTGATTCCATCAACATCTACATTTTTGAAATTTTTGATATTTTTCATTGTATAATTTTATTAAATAAACAATTCTCTTAAAAAAAAAAAGGGCATTTAATTATTTATTTTGCTTGTTAACTCATGGGGCATGAGACCACCGCTATGTTTCAACATTTTACAAAGAAGGAGCTTAGTGGCCGCTACGCGGCCAAGGATCTCCATAATAATCTACAATAACAACAGGTCTATTGATAAAATGTGGAGTCTAGTTCGAACCGACTAATAGCATCCGTTACAAATATTGCTTTCGTAATAAAAAAACTAGATGATGAATGGGACAACTTGTGTAAAATGTCTCTCATCGATAATCAGACGACTTGATTCACACGTTCAGCAATCTCAATTTTTAATCATACTCAATAGTTTTATGGCATCGATAACTGGTTCCTAATTGTACCGAATTTTACCTTAAATTCTTTTAATTTTAATTTTAACTTTTTTATTTTTTTATCTTACTTTTATTTAATTTTAGTATTTTTAATTTAAGGGCATGAATGGCCGAGTGGCTAGCGCTCTGGCGCTCGGTAACACAGGTTTCGAGTTCGAGTCCCGGCGGTGCCATGGATGTTGTAGTGGTTCGGAATCCCCTTTAAACTGTAGGTCCCGGTATGAATAGGTCGTTGTGGGGCCATTGTGTTACTCCACGCCCGTGGCTTATCTTCAAGTTACACGCGCCCTCTGGGTAATGCAAAGTGAGTACATCTGTGCAGCGCTTGCCTTAAGGCATCCAAGACCAAGCTGTCTAAGTGTTTGCCAGCTGCATTAGAAAAAAAAAAGTATTTTTAATTTTTTTAGAGTACCATTTTTAATTTTTAGAAACTTTATATTTTATCACTTACTAACTTTAAGCTGCCACTATAATTGTAAATATATATATGAATTAAGATGAGGAGGTTAAGGGGTCTATCCCCATCCCCATTGTTACTCCGTAATCGGTACGCCAGTTGGTGGGAGCTTTCCGAATTTTCTTCCATATGACACGTAAATTGCAGTTATCTCTAAAAGAACTCACGCAGGACAATACCGTCCACTCACCATCCGTCTGTGGGCTTCGTGGTGTATATAAATAGAACACGACGCCCTCCAATGCTTGACATCAAAAATATTATGGTCCACTAGAAACTTGTGGAGTTGATTCGAATCGACTAATAGCATCCGTTACAAATATTGCTTTCAAAGTAAAGAAATTCGATGGTGATTGGGACAACTTGTGTAAAACGTCTGAACTCTGTTTACTTTTTTCAATAGTTTGGCATCGACAACTGGTCCCTAATTGTACTGAATTTAAGTTTAAGTTTAACTTCTTTTATTTTGTATTTTACTTTTATTATTAGTATTTTTTTTTTTTTTTTTTTTTTTTGAGTACCATTTAACTTGAATTTTTAGAAACTTTATCTTGTATTTCTACTAACCTTAATTAAGCAGCCAATTAAAATTTAAAGCATATTTATGAATTAAGATGAGGAGGTTTAAGGGGTATTCCCCCTGTTGGTACTCCGTAATCGGTACGCCAGTTGCCACTTGTAAACAATTAGATAACGACTATTAATTTGTAAGCAAGTAGAAACTATTGGAACATACCTTCATTCAATCCTGATGGTGTTTTTAAAGTCATTTGACGCTCAATAGATTACAGGAACTTGTTAATAATATAGTTATGCATAATGTAATAATACATATTGCTTAAGCCTAACCTCGCATCAAAATGTAAGAATCAGAAATGTAAAACAATTTTACAAGTTCACATAATCTCATATTATAGGTAACATCTTCCGTTCAGTTCCTTATCTGATTGCAGTTATACGTTTACGTAATATCGTTTTCCTTTATTTGCTGAAAGGATTAAACGGTACTTACGTACCTTGGCGACAGACTTGGCGGTTTTTAAGTGTCGCCAAGCGTAATTATTTGGAAAAAAAATATTTTGAAAGCTTTTTGATTTTAAATGAAGTGTTTCATATATATTTTATTATTTGGAATAAAAATTTTAAGTGTAGATTGGCGCCAAATCTGTAGCTGCGGTTGGCGCGTGTGCTCTTTATTGGCGCAACTGTCGCCAAGGTGCCGTTAATACGTAAGGACGTACCGTTAATACGTACCAGGACATTTATGGGCCACTATTTTTTTTCCCACACCACAACCCCGTACCTAGGGCTATGTAACCCCTACACGTTAGAAAAGTAAAACATTTGTGTGCTTCTCGTATACCGCAAACAGCCCACCGATGAGTTTTGAGAAGAGAACAGTGCTTTCCGGGTATACTTTTAAGGGCAAGTATGTAGTAAATCAAATGTCCAACATCAATTTATTTTATTTTATTTAAAATTTCATCTATTTTTAAATTTCTGAAATGACTTTCTTTGAGGTTCTTTTACTTTTGATACCGAATGATACTGAATTATATAAAAGTAAAGAAGCTTAACATTACATACATCTCAAAATGTATCTTTCCAAAAATAATGATAATAATTTATCTTAAATAAAGGAAATTTTCTAAACTGGAATATTCGGTCTACCATGAACGTAATTTTTTATATGCTATCTTAAAAACAGTCTTACTTTACACCACATTATATTGTATATATGAGTGTGTGTTGTTGTTGTTTCTTATCCCACTTGCTAGACATTTAGACCAAACACACGAACCCGTATGGACTTATGGTTGAAGGGAAAAGGGGACAGCTTCTGGTATGATGGGACACCCAGTAGGTAGAAGTCTGACTTTGCTCTACAGTCATATGAGACCTGGACTTACGGCTTTACGGATTCCGAACTACTACAAAAATCCATGGCACTGCCGAGACTCGAACCGGAAACTTGTTGTACAGAGCGCCAGAGTGCTACTTGGCCAATCAGACCCCATATATATATATATATCATTTTAATGTATTATATCGCTAATAACAAATTAACAAACTATTCAAGGAAAAAATATTATAATAAAAAAGAAAAGAAAATTATAGTAATTACGTAAAGATGGACGCTACATTTTGTTGTAAGATAATATCTATATTTTCTATTATTTAGCAGATTCATGTATATTATCAAAAAAAGTATAATTTTGAAAATGAAAATATATTATCTTAAATCAAATTTATATTATATTATTCCTTAAAGATACGTTTAAATTTCTTTAATTTTTTTAGTTACTAAACACGTATTTGTTTCTTTTTTTATATTAAATAGGGACGATGTATAACCACATTAGAAATACATTCTGCTTGTGGGTCATTTGGTAAAAAGATTGAAGTGATGGTGAACTCCGGTAGAATTCCTCCACCTTAGAACCCTTAAATCCTAATTGACTGTAAGTCATCATGTGAGGTATATCCTTTCATAAGAAAACTTGAGGAACTTAATTTACTTTACCACCAAGCATAGACGAAGACTTTAAGAAATCGTTCTCTGAAAGGAGAAAATATACTTTTAATAATAGAAAAGCACTAATTTTGACTCTATTTTTATAAAATTGATGTATGTTTTTTCTTGTTTTTAAAAGTTTGTATCTTATTTTATATTATACAGGTGGTAATTTTCTAAAAATGTGTCATTATGATAGTAGTTTCAAGTGTTTGTTGTGGGATGGATTAGATTGAGATGACGTAATTATTATTTTGTGCAGTAACTCTTACTTCCACATAGCTTATTTATTCCATTTAGCCCTTACTACTGCTACTGCAGTAGAACCTATATCGATGTTCGTTTCACCACATTTGTCGTTTTAATTCAAAGGTGCTAGTACAAGAGAAAAAAAAAAAAAACAATTTAGTACAGCAGTTCTCAATGATTTTTAGTCTGATTGACCTGTTCAAGCTGATTATAATAACAGTCGGAACAAAAACATGTACTAAATGTGACCTTTCTAATCTTGTAATGGTTCCCCTTGCAGTCGCTGATTTTAGAAAGAAAGAGGTGTCTCGGTGGGGATTTGGATAACGTGTATAAACTCTCGCTTTGACAGCTAAGTTGTCCTATGGGAGATTTCCGACTTTTCTTTCACATTGCACACATATGCGGAATGATAACTAGAAATATATAATGGATATGATTATTATAATTAAAGAAAAAGATGACATTGGTACTGATGAGGATGATGGTAATGCCGATCAAGTTGTCACTTATGTTTCAATTTTTGCCCAGGGGTTAAACTGTTGAAAGCCATGAGAAATTTATGCTTCTTAAATTAATGAAAAAAATATTAGAAACTGGGTGCTCGGTTTTAAAAAATCATATCTTTTTTTTAACTAAAATGACCTAATAATTTATGTAATAAATAATTATAGCCCTCTTAGATTTAATTTATTTTTATATAAAGTTTAAGTAATTTGTAAGTAATTTACTTAAGTTATTTAATTAAGTAAAGTTATTTTAAGCAATTTATTTTAAGTTAAGTAATTTATTTTAATTATTTTGTATTTATTATTATTTTTTGTTTTTGTTTGTGTACTTACAGTATCAATCTGCAAGTTGTTGGGTATAACTATCGATATATTTACTATTGGATAGTAACACATTGAAATTCAGTGTTGGCATACATTCATTGTTCACTCGAGAAAAGATATATCAAAGTTTTACATTATTACAGGATGACCATTGAAAGACTGAAGGGTCTGAAAAAATCATGACTTTTTTTTGTAGGTTACTAAGGATCCTTTGGAGATTCAAATGGTTTTATGTGATGTCCAGCAATATGTAAAACTCATATGGAGTTAAATCTATTCCAGTGAAAGATCAATTATTCAAACTCAGAGGAAATGCAAGCAACATGTTAAAGTCAGAATATCTCTTAGCGGTAATATGATTGCTAATGATGACTACTAATCGCTTAGTTAGAAATAACTAGGTCAGTCGGCGATCTTCTAGGGAAGAGATAATGTTATTATCCTAAAGTTACTTTTGTTTTCAGTATTTCAATGACCATTTTTCGCCCCGATGTATTAAATTGATCTTAATTTTAAGATATCTCTAATAACGATCTTCAGCAGCAACTCTTCTTCATTTTTATCAATCGTTTTCATGTTATTTAGGATGACTTTATCATTTCTTCCCAAATACTAAGATAAGGATGCATTGCATTGTGAAGTCTCTAAGCCAAAGCTGTTTCTATATTCTATGTTTAATTTTTGTTTAACTTTAAAAATAATATATGTTTTGTTGAATAATGCGTTGGATTTGTTTATCCCCAAACCTTTGGTTCGAGGCAGAAGGAAGAGAGTACGAACTTTCCAGATGTCTTCCTTAACGATGCTGGTTTCAAATATTATATATAGAGAGAAAATGACAAACTCTTACGAGATCAAAACAGAGTAAAACACACACAAGAAAAAAGAAAACAAAAAAAGAAAATAGTCGATTTCTCATCAGTAAAATTTTAGCGCTCCAATATCATATGCATGTTGATAATAGTAGATCTTTTAGCCGCCTAGGACGTTTCCAGGATGCACCATGGTACTACTGTCGCGGTCCTTGGTTTGAAATAAGGGAAACACACACAAAAAAAAGTGCTGTATAGTCGATTCCTTGTATTGCATCCTGAGTAAGGAAGAACCTGCTACATGCATGATATTTTAGTAGCAAAAGCCCTCAAGTTAAAGTGGCCAGCATTTCAAATAATAATAATAATAATAATAAATAATAAAACTAAATAAATAAATACCAAAGTTATACTAGAGTTAGTTAGCCAAGTTATATTCTATGCATTTAACTTACTGTTTAATGTTCTAAATAAATTCTATGCTTCTAACTTGTCTTAATAAATTCTTTTGACCTATGAGTTAAATTAAATGATTATAGTTTTATCTCGCTAAAAAAATGCTTAATTAGCTCTTTAACATTAAACAAATTTTAATAAATTTCATGGTTTAATGAATCAAGAACTTATCAAGAGAAAACAAAAACATCTAAAGTCAAAAAATGCTTTGTGTAATGGCAAGGAGAAGATTATTCACAATACTACCAAGTTGCATATTTAACTTAAGACATTAAAATAAGATAATTCAAAATTCGCCGGAAACAGCGAACATAAAACATGATATTATCTGATTTCTATCAGTCTGGAAAAGATGCTAAAATTCTCTTATAACTGATTCATTCAAACGCTTGGTTGGTTTTCTGATTGCCTCACATATGCATCAAAAAAAGCTTCGCAAGGAATTCTCATTATGAAGGGATTTTTCGTGTTCCCGCCGTCATCATTCTCCCACCGCCACCACCCATAGTGGAACTCTTTATTTTCTTAATTCATTGTGTTTATTTTTTATTTTGTTTTCTTTCGACTTCTACATCTAGCGATATTTTTTTGCATTTTTCTTTTCTTTTCTTTTTCTTCTGTTTTTTCTTATTTCTATTCTCTCAGAATTGTAGTTCCAGACGGCAGGTCACGAGAACCGTCTGCAACAAGTGAAATTTCTTCAAAAAAAAAAAAAAAAAAAAAAAAAAAAAAAAAAAGGTCGAAAATTCAATATTTATATTTATTTAGATATATAAAATTATTTGTAGTTGCATATTTATTGCTTTCGAAAGTTGTTCCAACCTTTCATGATCATGGAACATGTGTGTCATAACACAAAATCTTGATCATGTGTGTAAACCGAAGTAATTTAAATGTTTGTTTTTTTTCGTCGAATGCATAATCTGGAAAGTAATTTTGATCAATTTATTGATGAAACCTTACGCGAACATCATCTGTCAAAAGTAATTTTCGTGGTAAATTGCACGTTCAACGGTTTACTTGAATTTTTATTAATAATTTTTACAAATGTTTCTACACAGCATACAATATTAACATAAATGTATGACTCTATTTTGAATGTTTATATTTTTAAAACTATTACACAATAAAATCAGTGACTTCTGTCTCGAAATCTGTCAGTAAGCAGATGGGGCTTTGCATTAATGAAGCAGAATACTTAAAATGGGATATCTGAAAATAAAGAATAATATTTTATATAACTATATAAGATAAAATATTCCATGTATTATTGTATAAATATGTACGTAAGATGTATTATTTTTTATAATACGGATTTTTTTTGACAACGTTATTCATCCCTTTGGATGTTCGTATGTATTTATATAACTCGCACAGGTACAACTTATTTAAAAGAAAAGCTTCCACAACTTCGAATTTGACATGCGGCTATCAATGATTACCATATTCACATGGCCAAGCGATTTCTTTTCATGTAATTACAATAAAATCTTATTTATAAATCCTCACTACTAAAAATTCTCTATCAGCTTAAAACAGTTGACAGTGTAAAATTACAAAATGTCTAGAAAACTTGATTACAGATTAGATGCTGTTGTTTCTTATTACACTTGATCAGCAGCAACATCTAGACCATGAACCAGTGTGACAAACATGAACCAGTGTGTTGTCAAACAATTGAAAACAACTCCAGGTCTTGAGCACAACTGGCTGTTCTGGCAACCAATGTAAGTCAAGATATGGGCAGGAGTTACTTGAGTCAAACTGTCTTTCCGGCAAAGGAAGGTCTGACACATGACGTTGAGCACGAAGATGACTACTGCAGAGCCTAGCAAGAGCCATCTGTTCTGATAAGATGTTTATCGTGCTACGAAAGATTCACACAAATTAATACAAGTTAAGTTGTGCCTCATTAGACAAAAATGTCCCTTTCATTGATAATCAGTGCCAATGCCGTAATTACTATTAATTTATGTACCCTTACAACAAATGCCAACATACTCCATCCTGGTTCCTGTCTGTTTAAACTAAAGCGTGCACAAAATTAACATAGAGCAACAAACCAAACCAAACCATCCTTGTTTTTACTGTACTTAGCCATTCAAATATGCATTATGTGAAAAGCCCCATAAAACGACAGACCAGGAATGCCTTAAAAGAAAACAAGAAATCCAATTTTTAAAGTTCAAGAACTTATAATGGCTCATATTTATAGAAGCCCGACGTCTTTATCTCACCACAAATAAAAACTCTTACTCTACCGAAACACAAAACCCATTCATAATACTTCCGTATATTCTATAAAGAGTGAAATCTCAGCTTTAAAGATCGTATGGAAAAAAAGCAAACAAAATTATTGGTTAAGAAGTGTGCGAATTGCAGGGAAAATCCAACAAGAATCCTTCGCATCACTCACCCAGCAAGAAGCAACATCTCATGGACAAATTCCGTGGACAGACTGAAGTTCTATATTATTTTTGTTTCACCATAAAAATACTGAGGCTAAAAATGTAAAAAACAAAATCTGTTTTTAAACTTGATTTTTTGCCGCATATGATGAATTATGTTTAGAAAGGCGGATTAATTTTCACAATTTTGCAGTTGAGTATCACAGGTATAGCCGCGAAATGGTTATACGATTCATAAATATATGGAATTTTTTTGTTAAATGGAGGAACTCTGCCTCGATGTAAAATATTCCTCTCGCGACAAACCGCAGGTAATGTTTTGAGTGCCTTCTTATTTACTATTCACATGAGAGATGTTTTTGAGGTATCCCAGATCATACAGAATGTTTGGTTTACATATGGTTTACAAAATGTTTAGTTTACAGAATGTTTTGGTTTAGATATAATGATAATAGAGAGTTTTTGCATAACGTTTTTTTATCGTCCGATATTTTTCTTCCTAGCGTGCATGCTCACAAGAAATATTGTACCTATTGCGCATGCTTATCTGTAATACTTCACTACTAAGCTATTCCTATAAGCATGCGCGCTAGGAAGAAAAAAATATCGGACGATAAAAAAACGTTATGTAAAAACTCTCTATTTTTTGTTTAGTAGAAATAAAACACTTTTATAAAAACTTTTTATAACCTCTAATTAATTTACACAAATTAATTCAAAGGTGTGAAACTTGACACTTCTTCTTTCAACCTGAAAAATATGAAACAGTACATTTCTCCAACAATATATACACAGATATAGATAGATAATTTTAATATTCGTTAGAAACAGCATATTAGTGTTCTATGTATTATTTTTTCTCACAATCTCGTATTAAAGAAGATTATTACAATCGTATTTAAATAAGAAAATTGTGAAAAAAATTTACACACTATCAAAGCGATTGCTATTGATTAATGAGATACAGATTTTGGTGCTTGGTACTTATTCAATAATACGCAATTCTCTCGAGTATGGGTCACTTATTTTTATATCGCCAAATAATATCGAATTGCAGAAACTTAACACCCTGTATCATATCGCATTACTTTTTGGAGCAGATCTTCCTAAGTGAATTTATATATATCCACTCAATTCTTCATAAAGGAACTGGCTAATTACTTTTATACCGAAAACAGTTAATGCTGACAGAAAGGCTCCATATTAAACGTCTCATTTGATCCATCTTCCCCATTTTATGTCTTACGCATGGTCCATCAGTCACATATTTGAAGTATTTTATGTTTTTACCAACAAAGTTAGCCCTTTTGGATAAACTACATATATTTGTTTCCTCTTTAATTCCAATTTTTCCACCAACTGATCCACATCCTACAATGAACTTTCACCTTTATGATCTCAGTTTTCAAAATAAACAATAACCGACTTATTTGGTTAAAATCCTATTTCAACTTCGTAGGAAACAACATTGGGAAGGTAAAATCATTCTTGCCTTCGATGCTTTTAAAACTTCCCATAAACAGTCAATTACATAAAAATTCAACAGATTTTTTTTTTTTTTGTAGGTAGTATTTGTTATAACAGTGTCTTTTCAGGTGGTGCTCTTCCTCTTTTGTTAATTATAATGGCAACATTATAATGGAACAATATAGATGTTTAAATATTTTAAAATAAATTATTCAATATAATGTTTAAAAAAGTTTTCTTGTTTGTTAAGTCAAAAGTTAAAAATTAATCAAAATGCTATCAATTTAGAGCTTAGAAACTTCTCAAACTTTTATTTATGAAGTGTCATAAAAAAAATGTCGCATATTTACATTTTTTTTTTTTTTTTTTTTTTTTGTAGTTTGAATTTCATTTTCATTTATTTTGCCAAAGATTTGAATAGTACAAAATATGTAATTCCGGTTTCAAAATGGCGACTAAATAAAAAAAAATAATAGCCTATTCCCTATAAGAAGTTTTCTGTCTTCGACTTTAAATGCAACAGGAAGTCACAATAATCTAGAAAACATAACCATGTAGACCAGGGATCGGCAAACTACGGCCCGCCGAAAGGTTCTATCCGGCCCGCGGAGAGAATTTTAATTTGCCAGTCGGAGGCAAATTAAAAGAATAATATAGTGTTTATATATTATATATCCATCTCCTTTTCTACTTTGATTAAATATTATTTTTTTCCTTTTTTTTTTCAAAGGACTGATGATCTTTTTACTTTCTCTATTTTTGTTCTACAAAACATAAATCGACGGAAATAGCAAGCACAGACATCTTTCAATCGGTAAAGTGTTAAAAGGGAAATTCTTTGTTAGTTATAGCTGTAGATTGGCACCAACAAGCCTTATCTCTTTCTCGGGGAGCAGACATATGGGAATCCAATATAGGTGAATTAGACCTCACATGTGGCGAATTGCGCATTTTAAGCTCCAGCCATCTTCGGTTTTTTCTTTTGGCGCGAGTTCTAATATTATTGATTGCGTATGGAAAGATTGCGGACATATAGCATCATTGCGAATAGTGGTGAAATTATTAAAAGTACAGCATAGCTAGTGCTTGTTTAGGTTATTCGTAAAATATTTCGACCTCAAAATGGCTAGTAAAAAACGTAAAGTTGATTGAGACTGCCATGCCTTTAATGATGAATGGATCTGGAAATATTTTTTGTATATTATTTTTAAAATTTTAGAAAAATTTATCTTGACACGCCAACTTTTTTTTTTTTTTTTTCGATTTTTGGCCCGCGACCGAAAAAGTTTGCCCATCCCTGATGTAGACTATATCATCACCGTCCTCATCATATTTGGCTCAACAGCCCATGATGGGCCAAAGCCTTCTAATGATCAAAAGATAAAGCATTCAAACTTAATAATTAATGCTATCAATTCAGAGTTTAAAAACTTCTCAATCACTCTTCATAAAAAAATCATGTAGATGAAATTCTCATGTTTCGGCAAATTTCGAAATATAAGAATTTCATCTTTTACGGGGTAGGTTTTTAGTCCTACCCGTGGTTTGTTCCTCTACTGTCATATTAGACAGGGACCTACGGGATTAAAGTGGATTCCGAACGACTAAAAACATCCATGGCACCGCTGGGACTCTAACCCGAAACCTATGGTACCAAGAGCTAGTCATTCAGCCATCAAGCAGCAGACTATATATTACCATGGAGCCAAATTCAAAACGAATATATTTTGAAATAATTTGTTTTTAATTCCAGTGATACTTGGTATATTCTGTTAATCCTATTTTTCAACATAACACAAGATGTTATATAAAAAAAATGTTGGAAATTTTTATATAAAAATTCTTTCTCATTCTACTTGTCAATTACGTTTTTTAAATGTTTGGCATACAATGGATTGCCGTTCATTCGGTAAAATTTATTTTAATTTATATATATATATATATGAAACGACATGCAAAAAATCTAATGACAAAGCAATTAAAAAAAAATAAAAAATAAAATTTATAATTTGTATTTTAAATTGAGATATTATGAAGAAGCAATGACAACTTCTTATACTAACTGTCTATAAAATGTTTGCTAACTGATGTTATGCTATCCGACATATCGGCAGAAACGGAAGTAACAGGTGGGCTGAAAAGTTCGTAGGTTTACACATAGATGGCGCTACTAGTAACTTAAATCCATATAATTTTTAGTTAGCCCTAACCTTTAAAAGACACGTGCATAAATTTGACAGCTGTTGCACTATTAGTATGTGAGTTATAGCATTTTTAGTGTTCATCACGTGCAGTCCACTCGGCTGACTATCGATTGGACTCCGGTGTAAAATGATGGAGCCATGTTTCATCCATTGTCACATATCGACGCAAAAATTCGGGTTTATTACGATTCAACAGCTCCAAACACTGCTTAGAATCATCAATTCGTTCTTGTTTTTGGTCGATTGTGAGCTCGCGCGGCACCCACCTGATAACTTGAAGGCTATTTTCAATTTTTGGTACAACATATTATATTACCTAGGCACTTACACTTTTGAATCTGTACTTAGTTTTAAATACTTAAGATCAGAAATTAACTGTCGAATAGAATTGTATCTGTCAATAAGGTCTTTTATGGGTTAAGAAATCTGTTTAAATAACGGGTTATATGCAGAAAAACTAAATTCTTATTAGACTTATATAAAACTCTTATTAGACTTATTTTGATCTATGGCTTTGAAACATGGACTTTGACAAGATCTGATGAAGCCCATTTAAGTACATTTCAACAAAAGATTTTAAGGAATATTCTTGGAGGTATTAGGGAAAGTGATTGTTGAAGTAGACGGTACAACGCAGAAATTTAAAAATCTTATAGAGCCCCAGATATTATAAAATTTATTAAGATCAATAGATTAAACTGGGCTGCTCATATTTAAACCCTGTAAAACGGCTCATTTTGGTAAAGCCACAAGGACAAAGAGGAAGAGAACGACCCATGTTGCGATGGACAGACGCAAAAAAAAAAAAAAAAAAAATGAAAAAGATTTTGTTGTACTAAATGTTAAGATTTAGAAGACCATTGTCACCCAGAGCAATGCATGGAAATCTCTTCAAAGCCTTGGCTGTCATGCTATTGATGATGGTATAATATTTATACTCAACTCTTATTTAACTCAGAATATTTATACCCAACTATTAAATTTGTCAAGTCAAAATATCGCTCATAATTATCAAATCAGCCTCTTAAAGAATGGCTGAGAACAGCGTTGACAAATGACACACCAGACCTTAAAAAATTATCTAATGAACTTTACTGAGCTTATAATTATCAAATATTTTGTCTTTTAATTTTTTCTCATTATAATTACCCTACAAAATGTTTATTCATATTTTTAAAATCATGTTGTCTATTTTATTTTTAGTAAAGTTAATTAAATAATAGCTATGATATGGCTCCCAATAGAAATATGAACCTGTAAGAGGTTCCAATTGACATAAACCTCTGGTCACCCTTGTACATACAATGAGAATAAATACAACATACAACATGATTTAATTAATAATATAAAAATTGTTTCATTTTTTAGCAAGTAAAACTATGTTAACTTTAATTATTTATAATTAAAAAAATTGTGTTAAATAAAGTTTTTGATTTAAATAAAATTTTAAATTTCTGAAATAAGTCTGGTTTTAAATAAAGAAATTAAAAACAATATTTTTTTTTTCTGTTGTTAATATATTGATGAATGATAATCTAGTAAATGAATGAAATCAGTATAAATAACAGCTAATAAACAATTTGTAAATTTAAAACTGAGTTTCAAGATTTTAAAATTAAAGCATGAAGTTTCAAATTTCTAAATTAAAAAGAAGTTTTATGTGTAAATATTTTGCTATTTTTTTTATACTCTTGATTCTTTTTTTTTTTTTTTTTTTTGTTAATGTTGTGTATTCAATTTATTTTAACTATTTTGATTTAGTATATACTTGTGTACAGTTTGTATAACTATATGCAGATATTATTTCAAACACCATAATTCTAGGTGTACCCATTAAGAAGATTTAGGAGATAATGGAATACAAGTAAATCATATAAAATCTTTTTACAGTACAATAATACATCACAGAATATATCTAATCAAAAAATAGGAGAAAATTTTGTTGATAAATATAAAAATGGAAGGAAATATAGATTTTTTTTCTTTCATGTCCAAAATTAAATTGATCACCACAGTATATAAATCATTTCAGATGGAAGAAATAATAAAAGTAGCAAGCTAGTATTAATAAAGTAACATGTATACATTTTTTAGGCATAATACATTTTTATTGAAATATTTTTTTACAAAACACATTCACAAACAATAAAATATAAAACAAATCATGAACGATTTGCAATGAAGTGACATGCTTACTTAACGCACTCTCTCGCATACACACGCACGCATATACATACACACTCATATATATATACCTGATGCTTTACAAATAAATTAAAATGAACACTAATGTTGATTTGTAATACACTTCTCAAATACACATTATACATATTTATTATAGGAACAAAGCAGTCAACTTCGTAATTATTTGAAATTTTCTATATAAAATAAATTCCCTGTAAAATATTTGCTTTGTTATGTTATGTTAAGTTTATGGAATGCAAATATAAATGCCAAAACAGTACTGCTAATTATCAAGGGAATATATATATATATACACTGAGTGCACAAATAATTAGATACATTGTTAAATGTTATTCCTATGGAGAAAGACAATATCTCTCATAGACAGAAAACATCTGTGGGTAGAAAATTATCACATAAGCTTAAAGATGTTCCTAATCATCCTGAAAATGTGCAATAATTGCTGATTTTTTGAAAATATTAAAAAACATTTCATGTGTATTTTTTAATATTCACAAAGAATTTCACATGGGAAAAAGATGTTTATTATTCTACAAAATGACTATAAATACGAAAGAATTTTTTTTTTTTTTTTTTTTTTTTGTTGATAAATCAAAGTAGAACTTTTGATTCCATAATTGTATTAAACATTTTCTTCAAATTTCGTACAATTTTAAATAAAAAAAACTAATTTAAAATTTAAATGACAATTTCCTACCCAACATCATTTATTAAAAAGCAGGATGAACAATTATAACACTTTCCCCGGAAATAACATGCAGGTGTATTTAATAATCTGAGCAGTCTGTATATATGCACCACAATAGAACTAAACTTAGTATCACAGAAAAAAAAAAATGAGGCAGTAATTTTTAAAACTATTATTACAAATTAAAGGAAAAAAATTACATACATTATTACATTTAGAAAAACAAAAGAAATTTCAATGCTTCCTTTTTTTATAATTAAAATAAAATTGTTACTATACATTATGAACAGTTATTTTCAATACAGATTCTAATCTCGCTAAACATAGTTCTGAGACTAGCTCACACAGTATGCACAAGTGTAAACATAACAAAGTTTAAGACATTTATTTCTAAACTAGAATTGATCGAACATATAATTAAAATTATATGAAGACAACATTAATGTAGTCTTAATTTCAATGAACATTAATATTTTACTACAACAAATTTTTATCGAAGAAAAGTTATAAAAATAATAAGATTTTTTTTCCCTTTAAACACAGATGTAAAAAAGTAAGCAACAATTTTATCTTTATTTCCATTTCACAGTAAATGCATGATATAAGTAAATTGAAGAACTTCTAAACACTATAACATTTAGTTAATTTGTGGAAAAAACTTAAAACGATGTTTTAAACATTCAAAAATATATTAATATAGGAAAATTATTTATAAAAGAAATTAATATTAAGGAACTTCATGTAAAAATATATTTGCTGTATATATCTTTTAAACAATTTCTCAAACTATTTCATTTTTTCTCTTTAATACAAGCTAAAATTTAGACATGCAAAGTACTTTGAGCAGACAGTTTAAAATAACTGCATTTTTAAGCATTCCACCACATTATTCCTATTTTTAACTACATCACATAGAAGAACCTTGGTTTTAAATAGTGTTACAGGAGATCAACTGACAATGACACGAATAAAGCAAAGCACCTATACACCAGTGCAAGCAGACATATTATCGATAAAATGTACTAAAATAGAGTAGGGTTTTGATCAACAAATCATAGATAAATATGACACAAGAGCATCAAATACAACTTGTAAAAAGTTAAATTATTTATTATCAATATAAATAATAACTTTAATTTATATAATACATAAAAAAAAAAAATGTTATTGCAATAAAATTATTTATTTCGAACTTTCCTTTGTCCATACATTTGCTGTTTTCTATTGCACATTGACGATAGTCCCCATAATAGAAAATGTCATATTTTAAGGCAATGAAACCTTTACAAGGACCTCAATATTCTAAAGTGAAAGTTTTCTTTTAAATATATAATTAACGAATGCCCCTAATTACTTTAAAAATTAAGAATAATTAAAACTAACATAAGATATTGAAAAAATTTAACTTTGAATGTCTAAAATTACCACAATTTTATAAATAACAAAAAAAAGTTAACAGCACAATCCCCCTTCCCTCCCCAAATCGAAGTTTGTATTTCACAATAATGAATTATACTCCATCTTCTTTAATTGCAAGTTTCTGTATTTTAATATGGATGCTTGTTTTTTAGGTTTTTCAATGATCAATTCCAAACTTTTTAAAATTTATACATAAATAAATTTTAACACTATGATATTTCGTGGAATTTTTGAATATTTTTTAAGTACTATAATTATTAAACTAAAGTATTTAGTCTAGAAATATACAAGGTCAATAAAAAAGGTATTCGCAGTTTTAGAATGAATGAAATTGAATTTAACAGTTTTATTTCAAAATAAAAATAATAAAATTTCTAACACTTATTACATTTCAATATGAGCTGCTTTTGTTGCATTGATGACATTTAAACGAACTATATTTTCAGCTATGTTGAATTATATAATTAAGCTATGTTGAAACAGGTACCATTAATTTTATAATTTAAATGGTATATTTTTGTGATTGACTCAGCATAGATAATGTGTTTTTAAAAATTTAATTAGGATTTTATAGTTCAATCTTTTTTTTAACACCTGTTTAGATGACCAATATATCAATAATACCATTTGAAATAAAAAACCAACCAATCAATCAAACAGCAGTTCACATTTGAGATATATATATATATATATATAGTTTTTATGTTTGAATAAAATTATACTAATTAAGAAATAACTTATAATTTTAAAATAATTGCAGCCATATTCTACATATTATAAAAGCTCTGCTCTATAAAATGAGAAGAAAAAAAATAATCAAAAAACAGCCACAACTTTTTAATGGAAGTGTATTTAATTTTATAAGAAAAACAAAAATTTGCTATCAAAATTATTTAAATATAAAAAATCATTAGGACATTATGTTACTTAACATAAACAAGCAAATGAAAAAATGAATTTATAAACGATAGTCTAAAATTAATTACATACAAAAAATATTTCCAAGTTAATTCATGTTTTACATAGATAATTAAAATTTCAACTTTTATTAACGGACATCACACTTTATTAAACATGCAAAATTCAGTTTTAAAGTATTTTGGAGATCATTTTTTTATACATAACAAAACAGTTCACAAAATGTTTTTTACAATCACTATTTACAATGTAGGAAAATTTTTCTACAGCACCAAATTCTGTTAATGAGAAATTCTTTTGGCAGTACATAAAACCACATTTGCTTGGTTTTATTGAAAGAGAAGAAATAAGCGATTTAAAACCAAGGCACAGATAATGAAAGGCTATTGATTTATAGAAGATAATATTACATTTTTATTCAAATTATCACTTGATCATTCTATATCGTCTTTAATAAAACTACTGTACAACAACAATAAAAGTAACGATTAACTACAAGTATTACAATAGGCAAACATTTTTATCATTCTTAATTTCCCACTTTTTTTCTATATATTGGATCTGTAAATATGCTACATTTATGCAATATAAATGATAATTTAATACAAAATGATTTGTACATAACATATAGATCAATTAAATAAATTAACGTAATTACTCGATCAAATTTAAAATGTACCTAGCTCATATTGAGAGATGGGAGAATTACAAGATGTAAAATTAATTAATCATATTTAATGTAAAAATAATTTGACATTTTGAAAAAATTTTTAATAGCAAACAAAAATAAGAATAAAATCTTACCAAAATTAATACAAAATTAGAATCTTTAATTACATTTTTATTCTTTTATTACTTATATTATCGATATATTTTTTTAATATTACTAATATAAAAAGGATGAAAATTATAAAATAAAATGAAGTTTAAAACACAATTTTTTACATTTAAATTATGACAAATGTAAGAGATTAATTTAAATTGTAGCAATCCTTTTTAAATTTTAGAAAAATGTAAACTGAATAATCAATAAATAAATTCAGAATATAAAAATGTGTACATATATAACAATTATATTACACAAATAATATACACAAAAAAATGAAAAACAAGATAAAAATAAAATTACAGATTCATTTTTTTTTCCTTCCCAAAAGCACATTATTTATTATTATTATTAAGCCAAAGTTCTAATCATAAATGTAATTGAAATATATAATTGAAGAAACGTAAAAGTAATTGAAGATGTACGAAAAATGACACTGGAAGAGCTTTATATCATTTGTTTACATTTTTTATAAACTTACAATCCTTTAAAAAAATGAGTTTTAAAATATGTTTTTATACACTCATACAATTCAATTTCATAAACTTAAATCAATTAAATCTGATATTTTGTTTTTCAATATAAAAAATAAATTGCATTATCATTTCAACAAAGCATACTGCTTCCACTTTTTAAAATAGAGACATGGCAAATTCAAAGCAGTCTTAACAGTTTGATAACAATACTGTCAGACCAGTATGCAGTTAAATACTGGCAACAGATATTTTGAGCAACTTCATGGACTAAAAGTTTTAGCTAGATTTTTGGAGGTTGGAGCCACATCCTCCTAACATTTTTACAATATACAACAATAAAATGTTTTTACATTAAACACATAACATTTATTCAAATTTTTCAGATTCCTTAAAAGCAATCACACTGCTGAAAACTTTGAGTGCTGGTCCCAGTCTTAAGTGCAAAATATCAAGTAGATCTGATTGAGTCATTTCAAGCAGAGCTTCACCATCAATTAACTGCAAAGATTTTAAATATAAATAAGGAAAAATAATTTAACTAAATATAATTAGTAAGTTCTTTAACTTCTATGTGTCTTTAAATTTAACAATAGATAAACTTATTTTTAAATTTTAATAATATGCTCTCTTGAAGTTACAAATAAATGTATTAGGTTCCAAAATCCATACATTAATATATTTCATTTTAAAGAAGTTAAATCCTATACGCTTCTAGCAAATTCAATGCGGACAATTACACTAGTTTTTTAAAATTATTTACATATGATGAAAGTTTTTGGAGGGGAAAAAATCATTCATCTGATAAAGATAAATACTAAATAAATTGGTTATATATGTAGGAACTTTTTTAAGATTATATGTATAGGAAGAGGTAGTTTAAAATTTTATATCTATTTAGAATAATGAAAATTGAGTAATCTTAAAATGGTGATGAACTAGATCAGCATTGATAAGATATGAAAAGTATGTTACAAATAAAGCATATTTGTTAGGATTTTATTTATTCAGAAATGTATTGCAAAAAGAATACATTTTAATTGCATATTTAAGGATCCTATGTTATCATTTATCATTTTAGATATCCCAGAGAAAAATTATAAAATTTCAACAAGTCTGATCAATTTAATATTTTGGCTATATTTTGTAAAATTATTTTAAAATATTTGAAATAGAATACAGGTCATCAATTAAATTTAAGTAATTATTAATTCTATAAATAGAGTTTTCTAGACAATGTCTCTATGTGTTTTTTTTTTAAGTTTTTTTTTTATATAAAATGTATTTCATCTAAATAAAGTTATTTATTGATGGCTATGTATGTGTGATGATATGTGCTTTAATGAAAGCAACATAGTTGTATGAGTTTAACTTTTTTAAATAAAAAATTCCTGATTTTATTTTTATAAAATAAATTTAAATTTAATAAAACATACAGTAAGATAAGATTCCACTAAGTTTTACTAATATGAAACTTACTTGTTCTTTGAATGCCTTTCCTTGGTCTTCACAGCCTTTTAAAGAAGATACAAATTTGGCAACTTGATTAACTGACCACTGCCTCACAGCACTTCCTTTAATCGACCCAAGTCCAGGAATTAATTGTGTACTATGTTCCCAAGACAGCGGTAATTCTTTTGGAGGTGTTGTAAAGGGGGCATTGAATACTGACTCGTGTACTTTTTCTTCCAAATCAGCTTTCTGTTGAGTAGCTTCTCTAGCCTTCTTCATAGCCTCTAACTTTAACAAAGCTGAAGAAAAATAATTTGAATTGATAAGTATATTTAATTGCCTTACTATTCATTATTGCAAATGCTCATTTTTAAAAATTAAAAACATTCATTGTATTATTGAAATCCTTAAACATATAAATTTTAAAATTTCTTATTATCAATGAAATACAGTTTATAAACAAAAAAATGGGAGGAAAAAGTGTTTAAAAAGAATTTTTAGACACAAGCAAATGAATTTTTTTTTAATTTATAAATTATTATATTTTAATGAAAATATTTTTTCTTTCATTATAAATGTCTTTTTTTTTAAAATGCAGGAGGTTAGATATAAAAAATCGCTACAGTATAAGTAAAACATATTAATTTAAAACAAGTAAAAGAAAAAAGAAAAATGTGGACATCTTTGGAGAATATTGATGCTTTTAAAGAATCAAAGCTGCACACAGAAAACAAAAACATACATACAGATTTTCAAACACATAAGGACCAAGACTTACTTAAATGCTTTGGAGGTCTTCCTCGTAAACCAGTTCCAGTAATCTTTAACCTTAAGGAGAGAAAAAAAGATTCAGCATTAGAAATTAAAAGTAAAGACATTCTTATAGAAATGTAAGCACAATAAATACAAAACAGCATGCCTACACACATTATTTCCTAATTTATAATATATACTCATTCTAAGCACATTCAGACAGTTTCTTGAAATCTTTATCACAACAATTATGGAATATCATTTCAACCTGTGGTTATGTTGTTTTTTCCCCCCATCTCCCAATTGCTATTAAAAATATGACCTTTAAGAGATTTCCCATTAAGGAACATAATGCAAAACCCGAGAATGGTAGAGAATAACTAAATCTTTTTTTTTTTTTTTTTGTTAGAAACTGTTTAATGGAAATAATTATGTGAATTGTTTTTGCAGAAGAAACTAGAACTTAATTGTGCTTTTTCTAGTTCAAGTTGCTTAATTCAATTCAGAAGGCTATAACTACTTAATAGAACAAGGAGCTCATCATCTGTTCAATAGGAATAAATTCTTTGTGAATTATTTCCATCTAGTCAAGGAATATTACTTAAATGAATGTTTTTCCCTTAAAATTTTGCAGAGCAGAAATTTCTATAATTGTGATGAACTCAATGACTGTTGTTTTGTCTCATAAGCAAAGCATTAAATCTCTTCTCTAGTCACACACACACACACAAAATTTAGGATTATTTTCTGCAATTTACAAAACAGTATTACTGTTCTTCAAGCTTTTGAATGTACTAGAAGAAACTCAATAAAATCAAACAATTAACTGCAAATAAAATTTCTTTGTCTAACTAGACAATATTTTTCGAAAATGCAAATTGACATAAAGAATAATAAATAGAAATTATTATCATTTGTCCAATTTTCTGGGATCAAAGCTACAAAAAACAACCCTAAATCATTGTAGAGGCATTACATTTAATATTATGAAGGAAAAAAAAAATATTTTTGCATATTAGTAACACTAGCAATTTAAAAACAAAGGAAATTCAAGTTTCAAACTGAAATCAAGATGAAAACAATATACTCAAAGTAAAAAAACTAATAAAACATGCAAAAAAGACATGCTATGCAGAAAATGTGACCCCAAAATTTCCCTACATAAAAAAGCTTCAATGCTAATAAGAAAGAACAATCTTGACTAATGACTTAAAATAATGAATTTTCTGAGAGGTCAAAGGAGAATTTTTTTTTTTAAGAAACCACTAAATGCTATAAATTGGTAAGATAAATTATGAATTTTTAAAAATAAAAAGCTGAATAAATGTGCATCTGAATCAAAATTTTCACTCAGATTATTTTTGCGAAAATAAAATCGATTTCATAATAATGTATTTTATTCAAAAAAATATAATGAATATTATTAAAAAAATGAACCAAAAATGACTGATTTCAATTAAACCAACTTTATAATACATAAATTTCAATGTGATTAAAGAAATAAATAAATGATCACTAAAAAATATCCTAGGTGAATTCATAAATCTTATATACATTAATAGAAAATAAAATTGATTATGGTAAACAATTCAAATAGACTTGTAGAGGTTTAGATTCTTCCTAACTTATTTTGAGTTAGAGAGGTAAAATAAATAAAAATTCAAGTTACAGAGATAATAAAAACGTTTATTTGCAACTTAAAAATTATATTATGTACTACGATAAAAAATCAAAATAATTCCAAAACAACCTTAAAATTAAAAATATTATGTATTAAAAGTTATTATCATTTATTAATTTTTTTTTTTGTATTAGACAATTTGATCGTTCTTTATCTATAGCATTATCTAATCTATAAAGAGCAGAAAATTCTTTTTCTTCCGAGTTGCTATTTCATAGAATTGGTTATTCAATTTACTATATACTCATATATTGTTTTCTAAGAAACAATGACGTGCATTGTCGGCAAATCTTTAAAGTCGGTAACTTATTTTTCTTCGAGCTATAGAGGTAATTAGTTTCAAATGATTGAGTTGTAGAGGCTGTAAAAAAATTGTAAAATCAAACATTGCTAATGTTCGAGATACAGAGATCCATTTTTTCTAGTTACAGAGGAAAAATATATACCAAAATGTCTTGTGGGGGTTGACTAATTATTTTGACTTATAGAGGATTGAAATTTCGAGTAATAGAGGTTTTGGGGCTTGAAGGAAAGGGAACAAAAAAAATGTTCGAGTTGTGGAGGTTTTCGACTTAAAGAGATTCTACTGTATGAATATTCCATTGTAATTGTTTCTCATTTAAGTTATATCAAATGAAATACATATAAAAAAAATTTATGTTAAAGTTTACTTTTTAATATAAAACTGAATAAATTATATATGAAAGCATGAAAGTTCAGTTAAAAGAAAAACCTACAAATAAACAATATCAAGCTAGTTTTTTTTTAATATACTTATTTCAGTTTCATATTAAAATAGTAAACTATACAAAATTATGCTTAATTTTTTTTTTTTTTTTTTCTTGGTGTGTATATGATTTAATTTACCTACAAGAAAAAGATACTACATAAACAACATTTTATAGATTTTTTTTTTAATTAGAACAAAATTCTTACTTCTTTTTCCCTCTTCCTAGACCAGTAGTTTTTGGTTTCAAATTATCCAAACTCTTTGTATCAACGTTATTTGAAATGACAGCAATTGGAGGTGGAGGTGTGGGAGTTCGAGAGGTTGATGGATTTGAATTTGAAGATGAAATCTGCTGTGTTTTTAGAGCATTTTTTTCTGCAAGAGGACATCCTGATACCCTATGGTGAACTGAATATTTTCCTTTCACATGTCCAACTCCATTACAACCAGGTGTGGGGCAACGTCTACGATTGAAAAAATATATATCATCTCAAATATTCATAAATATATCTCATAAAACAATTTAAAGAATAAAATATTTTTAAAAATTAACCTTAAACCATCAGTTGTTCCTCCTTGATCAGCTATTTTTTTAGTAAATTCATTCAAAGATTCCCTGGAAATGATAACCCTGTCTTGTCCAATGGTATCCATTTTATTAATATTTACTGGAGAATATGGACAACCAAATGTACTGCAATAAAGATATTATTAATTAAACAGAAGATCAATAGTTTCAAAGGGCAATTAACCAATAATCTAAGAAATATACAAAAGAGTTCTATGCACCAAAAATAAAAAGTCAAAGTTTTAAGATAATTTCAAATAAAAACAAAGATAATGGCTAAAAACATACAATTTATTGCTAAATGGCTCCTTCAATTTTATTAATTATTATTATAGAATTAGTTGGCTACTACAATTTTTATAGAATTTTTCTGTTGAACTAAAAATTACAGCATATAATAAATACTAGGTTTCATTTACTTGACCATGCAATAACTTGCAAAACAGATCAAATGAATTAGCTGATATGATCATTAATTTTTAAGATAAACTGTTATTCTAATCAAATTTTACTTTTGAATTTAAAATTAATTTAAATTAATAAACATGCTTTTTTTTTGTATCAAAATCCAGAGCAAAAATTTATTTTCTTATTACTCAATAAAAATAAATAAATCTTTTCAAATGGTTATATAGAATCAAGCCTTTCCATACACTAGAAATTTGAAGTACATAACAGATAAAATAATAAGTAATCAAACAAGTTTGCATTAACAGACTAAATATTTATTAATATTAAAAACTTCTAAAATTTACTAGCATTTCAAATCTTATTACTAAACAAAAAACTGATCCAATTCAGAATAATTAATAATAATTTAATTATTATACACAGATTATATACTACTACATTATAAATTATATACAAATTACTTACCTATGATGAGATGTAAACTTCGGACCCTTCATATGACCTTGACCTAAACATCCAGAAGTTGGGCACGGTCCAACTGTTTGGCCAGAGCAAATAACTAAAAAAAAAAAAAAAAAAAGTATTTACTACAACTAAATCTAATTCCTATTTCATACAATGAAGTACATAAAAGAAAGTAGATATTTACCAATAGGAGGCTCTAAGGGATGACCAGTTTTATCACACCAATGAATAGGATGTATGTCGGCACTATGATCATCTACCCAATAATCATAAGCAGATGACCATCCATCAAAATGAATAAGCAAGCTATTGTCATTCCTATCAGCAATTGTAGCCACTCGTAAAAGTCCAGGGTTTCGTCTATCTACAGCTTCTAACTTCATACCCACTTTGAATTCATTTGGAGGACGGGGTTTAAAAGCTCTTGGCAGCACTGCAATACTTCTAGTATCATTTAAATATTTAGTCCAGTTGAAAGTAACATTTTCCTTCATATCTAGAAAAATATTCATAAAATATCAATACATATAGCAGATTAATATGATAAAATATATTCAATATTATTTTATTTCTGATAAAGATGGAGAGTCAACCTTATAAACATTAAGTATAACAAGATGGGCAGGATGTTTTGATACCATTTTGGTTTTAAAAGTTAGGTTTGTCTAAGTTCAAAAAGCCTTTAACAAAAATTATTTTATTAAACTCTAAAGCAGATGACAGAAATGAAGATATTTCACTGAAGAAGAAGATAAAAAACAACAAGTTTGTTATGTTACTGGCTTTTTATTGCAAAATTTTACAAACAATTGATGAGGTCTCTAAAACTTCACTCTAAAACTACTGACCTTTCAAATGCCTTAAAACACTTAAAAATCTGTCTGATCAACATGAAATTGGAGATTTAAAAAGGCAACCAAATAGTATTGCAAGAAAATGGTATATAACCCCAAATTTTCTAGAATTCGTCAGATGAAGCTTAAATGTCATTTTAATGAAATTTGCGAAGATGAAAGTCTCCAAAATCCCAAAAGCTTGTTTAAAGAGAATGTATTTTAAAGTGCATTTGACATCACTTATCAATTGAGATCACGATTCTATGGAACAAATGAAATTGTTTCCAATTTCAATATCTTGCAACCCGCCGCTTTGTAAAATTTAAATGACACTGTATTACTAGTAAAAGCTGAAGAATTTATTGATGTACATAAACAGGATATATCTGTTTTGTTTATCAAGGAAATTCTACAGTTTTTGCTCCATCTTTATAAAAAAAAATAGAAAAGTCTTCTCCATAAAGGAACTGGCTGATTTATTAGTAATAAGGAATCCTTTATGCCTTCTAAAGTGTGCACTGCATTTATGTTATCAGTAACAATTCCTGTGGCTATGGGTAGTGCTGAGCGATCCTTCTTGAAATTAAAATTGCTAATGCTAATAAAATTGGAAAAGGTTTAGAAGGTTTATGATGAGAAATTCTTCATTATTGTTGAGACAAATTTAATTATTTATTTGGCAAAATACTTGCTATTAAAAAAATAATCTATAACTCCTGCATGATTTTTTTTTTTAAAGCAAATAAGATATAGTTTCCAAAAAAAAAAATAATAATAATAATTAAATAAAAAATGCAACATTTCATTTTTATATGGTTATAATTTGTAATTATAATATATACTTAAATATTTTTATTTTAATGTTTTTTCATTATCAAATAAGTAAATAAAAAATATTCATCCAAATATTTAAAATATGAAACCATAAGTAAAGTTACCTTTAGGGGGAGTCAAATCACAATTATTATCTCTACACCAATTTATAGGATGAAGATATGGAGAAGTTGCATCTGCCCAATAATCATATACATCTTCCCAACCATCAAAGTGTATCAAAAATCTACTATCCATAACATCTGTAATAGTAGCAACACACACCAAAGAAGAATTTTTCTTATCCACAGCTTCCAGTTTCATTCCACGACGGAAATTAGGGTTGAGCGGCTAAAAATATAGCTTGGATAAGTACATATAAAAAAATTATCAAGTTGATGATACTTGAGAAAACAAAGATTAAAATTTGGCAAGTCATCATTTTACAAAAACAAAAAATATGGTTTAAAACACTAGAAACAAGCTTCCTAGTTGCTTAACAAATCCTATTGATGAGAATTAATTTTTAATAAATGAAATAATAATAAAAGGCAATAAAAATACAAATTATTTTAATAATTTTATAATAATTAATATAGTAGGACAATTTTACCAGTATATATACAATATTGTTTATTATTTTTTTACAAAAAATTTAATATGTACTGAACCATTATACAATATATCTTTCACAATATTTGCATAAATAACACTAGTGATAAAAAGCTATATAAAACATACTTGACTTTTCCAAGTAAACAATTGTTTAGGAGCAGCTTCAGCTTTGGATTTTTTTAGATAATCATTCCAATCAAATTCTTGAACAGTAAAACCTAAAAATAATAAACAAAAAACAATGTTTTAATTATTTAAAAAACAATAAATGAATATTAAATATAAATTATGCTTTTACGATAACCAAATTATATTCAATTAAAACATTCAAAATATCACATTAAATATCTTAGTCTTTTGGCATTTGTTCATATAGTAAAATATAAACCAATACATGTAAATTTTTTTTATTTATGTCACTATTAATATTTATGATACAAATATTATAAATTCAAAACAATAATGATACTTCAACATATACAAAATATAAAAGGAATTTTAATAGTATTTAAAGTAACATTAAAAATATGTAAAGAAGATAAGATAATATCCGTGATATTTATATTATGTACCTTTTGGGGTTGAAGTTGATGATTTGTTCGCTCGCACCAGCCAACAGGAAAAATATCTGGAGAATCGGCATTCACCCAAAAATCATAACATTCTGCATATCCATCAAAATGCAGCCGTATGCGATAACCTCTAATTTCACTAACACTCAAAACACAAAATAAAGATGGGTGTTTGGGATCGATTCCTTCAAGTTTCATATCTTTTACAAAGCCATTTCCATTGCTTGGATAAGTCTGAAACTGTAAAAGTAAATGTTAGTATACTTATTAAACATCAAAATAGAAAAAGTATTTCAAAGATATTGTATAAATGATACTGGATAAAGATATAAATGATGCAATTTAAAGTTGCTTTCAAATTAAATAAAAATAAAGTTTAAATAAATACATAGATGAGAACAGAAAGAATAATCAGTTTCCAAAAAATAAGCATTATTTAAATATAGAATACAAACTTAATAAATTATAAGAAAATCTTGAACAATTTTTTTAACAAAAACAATTTTCTTGAAGAATAACTTGCATATTTTTAGTAATTATAACTATTTTTTCCAAATGATTTTAAGAAAAGAAAAATGTGCTTCAATATTACATACATCCTTAAATAATTTTGTAGGAGCAGCAGTAGCACCTTCTTTCTTTAAATACTCTTCCCAACAAAAGATTTTTTTAGATTCACCAGGTTCTTTTAAATCAATAATAAGATCATCACAATCCATCTCATCGTCTTTAGCATCATTCTTTATTCCATTTTCCTATAATAAAATTTAGAAACTTAATAGATACTTCAAAAGTATGCCAATATATATATACACAATGGAAATAAAAAAATATATAAGTGATGAATGCATTCACAAAAAAAATATTCATATAAAAAGTCAGTTTGCATTGCCTAAAACTTAAAACTATTAAAATTGAAAGTAAACTTATATTTTTATGTAGTAAGAAGTCTAAAATTATTTGTGATTAGATTTTTATGCTTCAGGATGGCAACAGACTTTTTCTATTAAAAAAGAATTAAGAACAGAAAATGACATCAGTACTCTTTTCACACTAGGCAAAATTCGGTCATATTTTTGGAAACAATTTTTTTTTAATTTTTAATCATTATTAGATGTTTTGCAATTAATAAATAATTATTGTTAAATTTTTTTGTTAATGTTAATTATGAAACGAAATGAAACCTGCATTACGAAACCTTGTTAATTATTTTTTAAATGTTACAAGGTTTCGTAATGTTTGTTGAATTTCATATGGAAGTTTGTTAATATAATTACAATAAACTTCTTAGCTATCTTATTTCTTTTATTCAAAATTTCCTTTTTTCATGTTTATGGAAACAACAAATGCTATAATCTATGCAGATAGATCATATCTGTTAGTTATTTAAGTATATTTCTTATATATGCCCATATAGTTCCCCAATCACAATGCTTAAAAAAAATTAAAATTTTTAGTTTTCAGTTAAAATAAATAGGAGAAGAAACTATTGAGCAGACAAGAAAATTGAACACAGAAATCCATATTACCAATGTAAAAAGTTTAGTAGACCTTCAATACTGATAAAATTTTAAAAATGAAAGAAATAATTAAAACAATGAAGAGTTCTTCAAAACTAATAATAAAAAAATCTTTAAAAAAAATTTATTGGCAAGCTGTAAAATAAAATAATTTCCAAAAAGATTCCTAAGATTTACACTGTGACAAATAATTTATAAATGCATACACAATCTTATACATATTTAAATATTCTATTAAATTAAATTTAAAATGACTTTCAATTCTGTCCAAAATAACAAATGAAAAAAAATTAATACAAATAATATAATCAAATTTCATAAATATCAACTGAAAATATAGAAAAATACATGTAGAAAGAAAACATATAACATTTAATAAACAAATAATATAGAAAGAAAACCACACACAAAAACAATATGCAGAGATTATTTTTACAAACTAAATAAACTTTGACTATGATAAAAAAAAAAAGTTCATATTTACTAATATTCAAAATATAATTTTTAATAAATGCATATCGTCTTAGTCGTTTCTAAACAAAAATATTTATATATTATCTAATTTACCTGCAAAAATAATTTTGTTTTTAATACAAAATTAACAATAATTTAACGAAAATATATAAAATATCATTAGTAGTTAAGAATATTTAAATATCTGACATACTTCAACTGATTCAATTTTCTGTTTTTTCCTTTTTGTCTTGTCTTTGGCAGCCCCTCTCCTTAACATAGCATTTTTCCTTTAAAAAAAAAAAAAAAAAATATAAGTTAATTGTGTTAATAATAATAAATTTTAAATCTAAAAACAAACAAAATAACATTATAAATTATTTAAAAATAAATAACATTTGCTCCAAAATAGTATAAATATTCTAGTTGAAATCATTTAAAGAGCTAAAATGTTAAATTTTGATATAGATTCATTCTAAAAACAAAAAAGTTTGAATTACTATTACAGTGATGAAATTATGGAAATTTATGAGACACATTTGATATCATTCTGAAAAAAATTAATAAAAAGACATCTTTTTAAAAATTTCTATTTAAATGGAAATATTTATATCCTATATCATTGTCATAACCATCAATCAGATTCTTAAGAATTTGCGATCAATTTAATAACTTATCATAAACTGATACATAATTATACAATGTTTTGACATTTTAAAATATAAAATGAAATAAAAACTTTTTTTTTACTTCATACTCAGTTAAAATAATTACCCTAATATGTCTGAATAATTGCTCTAATAATAATAATCCCTACTTGCTAGTTTCCATAAATCAAATATGGAAGGGAAAAATAAAAGCCAAGAGACTATATATTAAGAAGACCATGATTATATACAACAGGTCTGTTTACAGAACTTGAAGAAATCTAAGAATTAATAAGTCAATTGTAGACACAGTCATTCTATTAAAGTAGTCATAATGTGAAATATGGTATATTCCTAAAAAAAAAAAAATAAACACCCATACAAATCTTACTACATAAATAAAATATTTATTTAAAATTTAATGGGTGTGAAATTTAAGAAGTACAATGACTACAATTTGATCAATATACCTCATCTCCAATGTTAATTAGTACATTATTAGTTTAACTTGCACATTTTATAGTAAATTAAATAATAATTATGTGTCTCATTTATTAGCCCCATTGTAATATCTTTCAGTTATCTTTTTAATATTTTCTCCCCTTTTTAAGACCTTCTCACTTTAGTATTTGGCAATAAGAACTTTATGCCCAGGTGCCCATTCTTCATCATCCTGTTTGACTTATTTATTAAGAATCCCTTTTTAAAAATTTCCCCATTTACAAAAACCTTGATTATATTATAAATCTAAACATTCAAGATTTTGGAAAAATTTCATACTTTTCATTAAAAGAAGTTTGACAACGTGGACTACAAAATCTCCCATCACATATATATTCTGTTTTCAGTCCAAAGCATCCACAGGTCCCACAAACGTATAGATGGTCTTTTCGACTTTCACTACCTTCTTCAGCATTATTTTGCGAAGTCTTTTCGGTGTTATTTTCTGTAAAAAAAAAATAATAATTAGAAAACAAACCCCATAAAACTATAAATAAATAGTCTATAATCAATAGTAAACAGAGGTTTTTTTAAAACATTTTAAACTTAGACACACACGATTCGAGAAATACTTAATTCCTTTAATAAGATCAAGATATGCGGAAAAAATTTCAGAAAATTAAAAAATGCATCGCAATGGCCAGATTAATTGAAAACGATTTTAACAGAACATGGTGGACAAAAAAATAAAATAAAACAAATGGTTAATGATTTAAAAAAAAAAAAAAAAAAAAAAAAAAAAAAACATTTCATATTATCCAAATCAAGTATTTCACTCCTTTTACAATCTGAAAAAAATTTAACTTTCATTTTGATGCATAACGTAACACACATTTAAGAAAGATGCAATGATTCGTTTTACATCAAAAACATTTCTCGTAAATTACTTTTTAATGTATTTACATTTAAATAAATTCTAGTATTATATGTATGCATGACACTATATTTTGAAAATAGAACTAGTTCAGAAGAAAACATTATAAATAATAACATTTTATTCTTAATGTATAAAATGAGAGAAAATAAAATCGAAAGTCGAATTTTAGATTACAGCTGAGTGATCTATGATTTCGTAATTTTCTTGGTGACCAAGCAATAATGAGTTTTTAATTAAAAATTTTCTTAATTTCAAATTTTTAAAAGAAATTTAAAGAACCAAACAGATTTACAACTGAAATAAAATGCAAAAAAATTAAAGCAGTCTTGAGATCTTAACTACATTAAAAAAAAGAAAATTTTAAAGCACAAAGCATAACTTAAGATATATATTCGATTTAAAATTCCTAGAAAAAGAATCTAACTGACTTTGCAATAACAAATTTGTAATACTTAAAATTTCCCACGTGAAAACCAAAGCATCATTTTCACTTAAATTTGAAATCTTACAGGAATTAACTGGAATTATGACGATTATAAAATTTAAATAAAATTATACTAAACCATGCCATATATGTAGTTTTGTTGGATAGTTAAAGTAATTTATAATCATTTCTAATCTTAAAATATGAAGAAAATTACTAAATTTATACAAAGAAATTTATCAAATATATAATAATATATGCACCCATACCATCTTGATACATTTCTCTACTCTTAATAGGCTTCTGCCTACTTTCGACCGAATTACTTTCTGAAGTAATTGTATTTTCATCTCTAACTGTTTTCTTGTCTTTACTATGAGCATCAGGTGCATCATCAGTTATAAGCTCCAAAGTTGCAAATTCATTAAGTCTAAACTACAATTTAAAAAAAAAAGTTTTAACAAGTACATAAAAATAATTATAATTGTACTAATTCTACATTGAGAAATAATTTTTTGCATTTTAAAAATTAATTTGATATTAAATAACCCATTCAGAAATAGAAAAAAGTTAGTATATTAAATACTAAAAATTTTTACTGATAAAAATTTTACAGCAGAGCATTACTTCAACAAAAAAAAAAAAAAAAAAAAAAAAAAAAAAAAAACGAAGGTTGTCAAATTTTAGATTACGATTACAGCTGAGCCATTCAGCTTTAATTTATGTCAAACTTTGGATATAAATTAAAGTTGTCTTGTAGAATTATAAGAAGGAATAGGATAATTTAATTGTAAGGTTTTAGTGACAAATCACTTTTTTGTAATTCATGAATTCTACAATTTATATTTATATTTATTGTGTTATTTGTATATTTCATATTATAGTTCATAAAAATTAATCGGTATTTTAAAATTATCACAACCAGCATACAAGCAGAATTGAAAGTTTAGATATATTAACATTTCTGTGTTAAGAAATTAAAAATATTTCTAATTTTATTTAATTTGGCAATAAAAGAAAATATGTCAATGCATTTATTCAGGACAAAAGAATTTTACATTATTCACAACAGCAACATAATGAGAACATTAATGTCACACTTTGAGCATTATTTTGATAAATGAATAATGCAATATTCATAACATGTAATAATAAAGATTTTGCTAAAATAATTGCTACTGCCAGAAGAAATTAGCCAAAGTTGTTATAACACAAAAAAGAAAGAAAAAAAATTATTTGCATTATGTATATAAAGAAAATCTATTAATAGCAATTTTAATTATTATTATGCATTAATTCTAACAAACGATTAAAGAATAATCTTTACAGTGAAACTCCATATAACATAATTTTAACTCTGCCCAGATACACATAAAGACAAAGTAACATTAATTTTATAACAGAATATTTGATTTTATAATGCTGCCAGAGAATAGGATAATCACAAAGAAACTTAGTACATAATTATTGATGAAAATTTGGTATTTTGTAATTAGAAGATCAAATGTAAAAATGCTGCCATATAATCAACAATAATAAATCCATCCCTCATTTGGCCTGACCCCACTAATAAAAAACAGTAACAAATTTATTTTTTAAAACATAAGATAAATGAAAGATAAAATAATAATTTTTTTCAAATTTCTAATTCGTTCATAAATATATTTAAAGTTTTTAAAGCAACATAGCATGATAAAAATGAATATATAAAATTAATTTAGAACATTTAGTCCGAATGCAGAATTAAAAAAATATTTCAAAATATATTATTCTATTTCCTTCTTTAATAAAAACTTTATTAATCTTACTCTCAGGTCACTTCCAGGTAATTCTCCAATGCCATCTTTCCATATCAATCCGTCTAATAAAGGATCATCTAAATTTTTTTCATTCTTCCCTTCTATTTCCACTTCTTTAGCAGGTTGAAGTGGAACTGTTGTACTCATCTGTTGAGGAATTGCTGGTTGTGATTGTTGCTGTGATGGAAGTGGAGCTGTGCTTAAAGTAATTGCAGCTGGTGCAATTGCAGCAGGCTGAACAGCAACAGGAAAAGAAGCTGGGCCAGCAGCTATATTCACAGGCTTTAAATAAGTGGTCGAAAGCATAGTTTTATTGTTTGCTGACAAACATGGCTTTACATTTGATTGGATAATACTGGATAAAACTTGACCTTGTGAGACTGGATTTAGAGTAACTGCAGGATTACCAGAAAGTGTCACTAATGGAGCTGTTGAAGTCATGATGACTGGTGTTACAGTAACTATACTGCTGCTAAGTGATATACTTGACATTGTAGTTATAACAGAAGCTGAAGATCCAATCATGGGACTATTGGCACTGGCAATCACAAGCTGACCTTTGGAAGCAAGAATACTTCCAGGCAGCAAAGGAGTAATGTGAGGTGCTTGACGAGGTTTAGTAGATAAGACAGGATTGATACTAGAAATATTGGTAGAAACTCGTGTCATTGTTGGTAAGGTCACAATACTTGATGAAGATATTTTTTCAGTAGTAAAATGTTGTGCAACCATATGAACAGGGGCAGAAAGCAAAGGTGCAGTTAACACATTGGTTACAGATGTCAACTGTAGAGGAATAAGATATTATAATTAAAAATTGTTAAAATACTGAACTAGTATTACAACTTGTGTGAATATATGAAAATTTTTTTAATGTTATCTGTTATAAAACTATTAAAGATATGACAAACAAAAGAAAATCAAACAAGATGTAGTGATCATGAAAAAAAAATTAGTTACTATAAATTTAAAAGTAAAAAATAAATAAAAACATTTATACAATCAGAGGCTACAATTAAATAATTTTACAGTATTTATGATGACAGAAGCTACATTAAAATAACTGATATTCTTTAATATTATTAAAATAATTCATCAATATTCACAGCAAATCGTTAACAGTAGCAATGAAATGTAACCATAGCAACAAAATCAAAAGTCTACTGAATTTTAGTTCAATAGACTTGTTTAGTTTCAGAATTGCAATTGTATTTAAATTTTTAATGCCTAATATTTTTAAACTAAATATATAAGCTGTGATTTCTCAAAACATATAATATTTATATTAAATAAAAGGTAAAAACATCTTACAATTTTGCATTTTGTAATAATTTGTGCATTTTCAAACCAAATTTTAAAATCTATTTAAAGATAATCCCTAATTTAAATACTCATTCAGATATTTTGCATGCATACCCTCAAAGAACATAAATGCAAATCACATAAGTGAAATATAATTAGTGCATTAAAAAAGCTTCAGAAGGAAAATGAAAAGTAACCAATGTTTTTTCCCCCCAAAACGATAACAGGCAAAATTTCTTATCTGTATGTTAAATGTTAGTTAATATTTTGTTGATAAAAATAGTTCTTTGATTTTTATTTGGTAAATTAAAATTTACCGTTAGAACAGAAACTATTTATTCAACATGTTTAATTTGTGTTTAGTTTGTTAATTTACAATAAAATGACAAAGTTATATTAAGTTCATTTTACTTTGTGTTATTGATATGATGTTATTGTAATAAACAAACAAAATATATTTTAGCAGAAAATAAATTTTCTGACAAACAATAATTCAAGCAGAATATATATGCTCATTTAATACCTAATCTTAAATTACAGTACAATATACAGTTCTTATTAGTGATTACTAATTATTTAGTAGAATAATATACAGATGAGATACTTCCCATTACTTATATATGAAAAATAAAAAGTACAACAGCCCCTTATTTTATCTCACATTTGAACATTCATTCCCTTAAACTAGTATGATTTTAAGGTTTTTATTTCTAATGTCAATAAAAGTAAAACTGTTAAGCACAATAAATTTAAAAAAAATTTTTTTACTTGTAATTTTGTTAACTAAATTATATCCTTTACATTTAAATTCCATTTTACAAATCCAAATTATTTCAACTAAATAATAATTAACATTAAAAGCTAGATAAAGTTAGCAGTCATATCACTTTTACTGTCTTTAATGAGAGGTAATATGAAAACATTCACAAACGGAAAGAATTATAACTATTTATATTTTTAAAATTCAATACTAAAATAATAAATATAGTTTCATATATGCTAGATTTACTTATTATAATATAAAGAAATATAAAATTAACAATTGTAATACTTAAAAAAAATTAGATTTTAATTTTTATCTTTTCATAAGATATGAAAAATTAATATGTATGTAAAAGGCTTTACTAATAGTTCAGGATAGATTTTCTATAAGTATAGAAATGATGCTGTAAATTAATTTCAGTTACACATTTTTCTAAAAAGAACCTCGCTAAATTTGTTTAACATAATTCCAACATCCTCAAATAATAAATGAAAGATCTTAAAAGAAAAGTATCTTTATAAGTACACTTTAATATTTATAATTCCCAAAAAATTAACAAAGTTTTTTGGTACTTACGTATTAACGGTACCTTGGTGACAGTTGCGCCAATAAAGAGCACACGTGCCAAACGCAGCTACAGATTTGGCACCAATCTACACTTAAAATTTTTGTTCCAAATAATAAAATATATATGAAACACTTCATTCAAAATCAAAACGCTTTCAAAATATTTTTATTCCAAATAATAAAGATTGGCGACACTTAAAAACCGCCAAGTCTGTCACCAAGGTACCGTTAATACGTAAGTATCAGTTTTTCTATTCATTATCATAGCAATATGTTCATTTACTATAAATATAAAAAGAAATAGTTAGTTACATGTTTTCCAGCTGACATTCCAGGCATTCCTGATACAGTAACAATAATTGGTTTTTGACTAGTTGTTGTTACTGGATCTGCTTTAAAATCTCTTGCAACTAAAAAAAAAAAAAAAAAAAAAAAATTATATATGTAAGACCATTTAAGAATTTAAACACTAATATGTAGGTATTATATATTAACATGAATATATAACAAATTTAGACAGTAAAAAGAAAACAAAAATACCGTTTTTGATAAATTAAATAAATTTAAAATCCAAATAAAATTATGATATGGCAATAGAATATGACTATAAATAGCAACATCTTTTTATACAACTCCATTTGCTTAAAAAACATTTTTCATTATATTTATTTAAAAGGAATAAAGAATTATTACAAATTCTCATTTGCAAAATTAAATCATAATGAGAATTACACCTATTGTAGTGAAAATTAGATGTTATTGAAGACTTGGTTTGTTTAAAATTATATCCACATAATGCAATTTCTTTAATTGCAATGAATTAGCTCAAATATATGCTGTATATTTGAGCAATTATTAAGAAGTGCACTTTTTCCCATGTAGCAACTTTTATATTTCTCAATCCAGATGACATTGAAAAACAAAATAAATAATAAATACCTGTCAGAGCAGTAACCGAAGGAACTGCAATTTTGGGAACAGTACTAGTTGTAGCTGTATGAATAATTTCACCATTACTGATAGTCAAATTATATACAGGCTCATTAGTAACAGACGTGGAAGAAAGACTCATCTGGGGATTTACAGCTGCCGGCATGTTTATTTTGGCAACAGTTTCTCGAAGTGATATTAAAGGTAGTTGTGGTGAAATACAGGAAGCAGAGGTAGACACAACAGATGATGTTGGAGCTGCGAGGGCCATAGAATCACAATGTTAAATAAATCTTTCACTTGTCAGTAACAATAAAAAAGTTTGCCTATAAAAACAAAGTTTTCAAAATTAGATTTTCCACTTAAATTATGCAACTAATCAAAGTAAAAATACTTGTTTTCTCATGCAATCATTTAAAGTGTCTATTAAATATTCAAATACAATAAATTCATACATCAAATACTTGCCAAATAAAGTAACATAATGTTATGAATAATAAATTATTTTAAACAGTGGGACATTAAAACTATTTTGATACAAAATTAAACTATTATAGAAATATTGCCAAACACAAGCTAAGTGAAATGCAATTCAATTTGTTGAAATTCTTATTTAACTATTAGTCAATATTTTTTTAATTATAGAACAAAAAAAAAATTAAATGCCTTCTTTTCCTCGTTGATAAATTGGTGGATTCTCAAATATGAAGTGCCCCACCATAAACCTCAGTTGTAACAAAGGCCAACGATCATCACCAAGGGCACCTTAGTGTTACTCCTGTTATAGCAACCTTTTTTTTTTTTTTACAATGAGCTAACCGGTTTATATTTGATCACAATTTTAATTCTGTCTTTGATCACATTTACAAGTGTGCAGGAAACATAAAAAAAATTTTTTTTAAAAACCTGAAGAGAAAGGGGAGGGGGACTTGGTGAAAACTCCTAAAAAAAAAGGGAAATCCCCAAGAAAAGGAGGAATTCTTTTCAATTCTTTTTTTTTTTTAAATTTAGATGTGGGAAAAAAATTTTTTTTTTTTAATTATATGTACAAAAAATACAATTATAATTCCTAAAAATAAATTCAGTCATAATTATTAATCAAAAAAAGTTAAATATTCTAATTTTAAACTGAATCATTCTTTTGATAAATGCCAATGCTCAAGGACTTGTAATGGCAAATGGGCTACTGCTCATTACAAAATAAACCATATATTGAAACACAGCAATTTTTTTTTTTCAACTTTTTCGTCATTAATAAAATCTTTATTGATTTTTCAAAAATTAAGAGAAGAAATGACATTGTTGAAGTGAAAAAAAATGCTGCCATGTCTTTCCTTGACCATTTATTCTCACAGAGAAGTCGTTGTGTTGAAAAATGAAGGAATGCTTTCTTGTGACCACTCCCAACTATTCAGCTAGAATATTTAATGCAGTGATTGAGGAAAACATTGAAGATCATAGTCTTATTTATTGGATTGCTGAAATGTATATAAAAGCAAGGGGAGCTACTGGACATGAACATTTTACAATTAATAACAAGTATGATTTCATGAACTTTAAAAGAGATACCATATGCAAATAGTTGATTGGTTATGACCCGTGATAAAAGGCGGAATAAATACCAATGGGACATCACTTTTAAGCAATTAGATTCTTGTTTAATCAGATTCATGTAAACCTATTTTTACACATAAGTGGAGATATATTTTAACAATTCTGATGGACATATTTAATTTGATATCTGGTGTTAATAATCCTATTATTATTATTCATAAATATAGCAGAACTACAATTTTAAATTATCAATTGTTATATAAAAGTTTGATTAAAAATTAATTTTTCGTATGTACCAAAAAAACGTACCAAAATTGTTGTAGGTCATACAAAAAAATTATGATTTTAACAATAGCACATAAATACAAATTCAGCAAGCAATATACAATCGATGATATCTACCATGAAGTTTTAGTCGCAAAAATATGTTAGAAATTTGGTAGAATAAATGTATACAAGCATTTAAATAAAAAATTTAGGCTTAATCCATTAAGTTTAATTATATTGACATATAATTAAAGTTTCAAAAAAATTTTGATTAAAACTTTTATATTTTAAAAAGAAGTTAACAATTTCATGAGTTACATTAATGGCAGGTTGGACTTATTTTAAGCAAAAGATAGTAGAATTATCAAATTTTTAAAGAAAATTTTAAAACATAAATATAATTAAACTGTAATGTTTTTAATTTATTTCATTACAATTAATTTTTCTATCATAACAATTAATTAATAATTTTAATTAAAATTTCTTAACAAATCAGGTAATATATTTGAATGAAATGTTATGTAATTATATTAAAAACATTAATTCCTATAATTTGTTAAATGTTTCTTAATTTAAACTGAAAACAAAGCTTTCTTTGCACACAAGTGTTTTAATTATAAAGAAATTATAATTATAATATTTCTCTAAAAAAAAAATCCTTTTAACATTTTTTTCTATAAAAAGAACTCTAAAATTACCAAAATAATAAAAATCTGAGGATATAAAGCATTTCAAAATATATATAAATGTTCTGGCAAACGAATATTATTATAAATAAATATTTTTAAAAAAAACACATTTTTACATTACACAGTAACAAAATTAATTAACTCCTTAAAACTTATTTAAATAAACAAAATGTAAGGTACACAATTGTTAGCGGTTCACAAATTTAAAGAGAAATCAAACATGAAAATATTTCATTTAAATAAAACAGTTATAACAACACTATGAAATAAGCAATTGTGAAGGAAATAAGAAAAAAAAAATCAAATAAACAAACATACATTTTCAAAAGTAAGAAAAAAGCATTGGTATACATCTACAAAAAAAATTTTTTTAAATAATACACATAAATAAACTTTTTTTTCACTAGAAATTAATCCCGCTAGCTATAGTAACTTTGCGCAAATAATTTAAGCATACTTGACTGACGTCACGTGGCCTATAGTGTAAGTAGTGTTATATTTGTTTGCATGCCAGATATTATTTCAAAAAACTGTTCCCAAAAATTATTGATTAATTAAAATTTTTTAAAAATAAGCCATAAAAATTACTTGAAAATTTTTTATTTTACAATAAAAAATAATAATTAAATGACATTATCGTCACAACCACTAACACATGGAAAGTTCAGAAGTCAACAGTTAAGACTTTTTTTTCACTCATTTTTAATTATTAAAATACAATAACAAAAATTCTCACCGTCCAGATATTAATTAGAAACTTCAATAATTCTGCAATATTAAAGACATAAAAAAAAGAATAATTAAACAATCTTAGTTTTATTTCAAATCGAAGAAAACAATCGCCATTTTATTCTCCCTTACCCTCAAGTTAAGTAGAAATTTCTACAAAACGCTAGAACTATGCTATGCGCCGGCTCCATTCCATTAGCTAAACTCTACCCCTCCAAAACTCCTCATTGGTGGAGCCATTTTCCCAGAAATAAAATTTAAAAAAAAAAAAAATCTTTACCGGACATTTCATCTATTACGGTAACCCTAAATTCGCCAAGCTTAAATACAATTTAAAAAACAAATAAATTAAGAAAACCATATTAATCCTAAATTAACAAAGTATTTTTCTCATTACATTAATAATGTTTCAATGAAACAATTTAAGCTATAAGTTTCTTAACATATTTCTTTACAAAGCTTCTAAATAAACATAGAGACAAATGATAGATAATTATTTTTAAACTAAAATTAATTGAAATATGAATAGATGGCACATTAAGTGAAAATGGGTTGGCATGGTATTTAAAAAAAAAACTAAATAATTTAATTTATGCTATTATAAATGATTAATATTATATATTATAAAAAAATGGCTATAAAAAAGTTAGCATTTTGCTATTCAAGTTTCTAAAATTTACATTTAATATAGAATTTTTTTAAAATTTAATATTATTAAATAAAGAAAGTTTAATATTAAAAATATACAACAATAAATTTTCGATATTTTGATGTAATTTGATATGAAATTAAACTTATTTTTAAAAAATTAAAGAACAAAAAGAAAATTTTTTTATTACTAAAATTAAAAGTTAAAATATAAATTACATGCTATTGTTATATCTAATTTTACTGATCGAATCTAAAACTAGAAACTAAACTAGCTACTATTGTAAGAATATATGTAAACATATAATAGAAAAGGAATAAAAGTTCATTTATAAAATATATTTAACAAAAGTTTTTTTAAATCAAAGACTAATGAAAACATATTAAAGGACAGGTTGAGCACTTGATTTCATGAAATGAATAGTTTTAAATGATGAGTTACAACTAACTACAAGTTAAACCTGTTTGGGATAAAATAAATAATAAAAAAGCTTATAAATCATTACATTTATAAAAATTGAGCAGTATATCTGTTAAATAAAAGATATATACTATCAAAATTTATAACAGTAAAAAAAAAATTACAATTTAAATATATTTTTAATTAGTAAGTTTATTATTAAACTAATTCATATGATACTTCTTATTCCTGTTTATTTGAAATGTTACTACAAAACTATTTTTATTATTAATTTCGTACAAAAAATTACATAGCTTTCTTGCACTTATCTATCATTATTTTTATTTTGGTTCTATTTAGGTGACAAAGGTTCTACATACCACTTCAAATTTTTTTTTTTTTTACTACTTTTGGAAAAGGTCAAATTTTGGTGATTACAGATGATCAAAGGATCTTTATTTTTCCCTTTTTCTTTTTTAATAGTATTTTATTATTTGTTCTTAAGAGCAATTGGATAAATTGAAATAATGCAGCTTTACATGAGCATAAATCTCAAAGCAATTAGTCAATTGCCAAGATCCTTCTTTATTATAAGAATTCTGGCAACATAGTTAAAAGATAATATTAATTATATACATTATGATAATAATTACATTACACTTTTTATTGTATAAGGAAGTATCTCCTCTATTGTTATTATTCCTCATGCTTTTATTGTTTAAATGCATACAAAAAATTAAGAAAAAAGGATTTAAAACATTAAATTCAAGAAAATATAGAAACTAGCTTTCTAAAATAATAACAAAAATCAATTAACATCAATTTAAAAATTAATTAATAATGAAAATCATTAGAAATTAACTTTCTGATCAATATATAAATAAAAAAGTTCCTTAAACAAAATTTGTAAACATCAATAAAACATTCACTTTTCTAAAACAATTTATACTTTAAAAAGTTTTTAAGAATTCATGGATTTTTTAGATTCATTTTGCTGTTACTATTTTTTTTTATGCATAATAAAAAAAAAAATTTAAAAATTGTAAATTATATATAACAAACATGATCAGAAATTAGAAATATTATAGATAGAGTCAATAATATTTAATGCTACACCTACTTTAATTAATTTTTAATCTTATGTACATTATTGAAAACTCTCATGTATTTTTAAATAATTGTTATTTTAAAAATTAAATCCAATTGTTGGTTTCTATAATAAAACATTTCCAATAAAGGTCTTTTTTTTAAGCAAAGTATTTAATTTAAGACATATCAAATTAAAAAAAATAATAATAAAATACAAAAAAATTCCTAGTAAGTATTTATCTTAAAAATTCACTTGAATACATGTCTGTGCTTTTGTCATTCCATCCTGTATTTATAGAAAGAAAACAATTAGATTTAGAAATATTCCCATTTCAATTCACAACTCAAATATTTATTTTATTTCAAAAATTAATTTAAAATTTAAATAATTCTATCTTCAATCCTATGAGATTTTAAAATTTATTTGGAATATAATAAGAATAAATTAATCATATCCAATTTTTAAACCATTTTTTATTAGTTATATTACATTAAAAACATTAATATTTTAACAAAAACAGCTTCAGATTATCATGACTTGAAAATAAAAATATTCCACATAAATAATGAAATATGGACTTGTAAAATATACAGAAGGAGGTTAGATACTCCTATGCCAAACAACATTTCCATTGTGTTAAATATTGTATTGAATTGTACTATATTACAATATTGAACAATATTGGCATATAATTTTATATCAGTTTTCTTTCATAACCAGTATCTTTTGGCCTCTCGCATTTATAAGAATAAGGAGAAAAGATTTTTGCTGTAGGAGCAAAAAGGAGGAAACAATTCATACTTGTATAAGAATTGATTTAGTTTACGACGCATAACAAAAATGGATGGATGGATCCACACACATAATTACATTGCTAACTACAAATATATATTAGTACTAATAAATATAGCCCTAGTTTTGCAATGTCGAAATCAGAAATTTTCTTCAACTCAGTTCTACCAATGAAACAGCAACTATTACAAGTGAACTGTGACTATGCTGTAATCACTTTGAATCTGAAACTTCTTAGACTTGAGAAAGAACAAATAATGCCTGAAGGAGAGTTCACTTTCCATACTGCTTTTAACTGATACCATTAAAAAAAACAATTACAACTTTTACATTATTTTTCTCCAAGATAGAGGAGTTTCAAAGAAATTAATGATTCTGACAAATATATCTTCTACATATTTTGTTGATTAAGACATGAGAATTATTGCAATATACGACCACTATAAGTAAAAATATTCAATTTGTTTCTTTCTTCTGATTGTTGAAACAATTTATGCTACTTTTAAAACATTTAAGAAGATTTCTAATTTTATTAGTATGACCCTATAAATTATGGAGACATTATAGAATTATGAGGCTATTTATTACAATTATGTAATCAAAAAACAGATTTTTCTTTGTGTGGGAAAATCACTGAAAGAAAAATAAATTTTGTATAAATATCTAATTTCGAGTTTTAAATTAGTTTCTTTATAAACGTTTCATTTTTGCTTTTGTCAAATTCTTTTATCTGTAGTATTTTAACAGCATGAGGATAAACTAAGATAAAGAAGCATCAGCTAGCATAAATCTCAAAACACCAAGTCTAGTCGAGTATAAATATCCCTTTAAGAAGCATTTTTAATTATTATTAATTATTTAAAATAACAATCTGTAATAAAAATTTCTGCTAACACTGTTGATTTTGAAAATATTCCACCATAATGTGACATTATTTACTGCATTTTCATAGAATATAGAATTGGCAACACTATTTGCATAGAGTATTTTCCTTGCATTTTGCATCAATATTGGAAACCTCTATTATACTGCCTCTGAATTCTAGAATTTGATTACAATAGGACCAGAATATTTTTTTAGTAAAACTCTTTGTATGCAGCATATAGAATATGATCATTAATTCCTAGAATATTTTTAAAACTACATCATCATTAATATTAAGTTTGATTTTCAAATATTTAAAACAGCCAACATGAAATTTTAACCAGGTTAATAAAATTTGGGCTATTGCTTTTTGAAAATATCTAGTTCAAACAGTGCCACCTTTTGTTATCGTCTTGTGTAACACTTCTTGCAGAAGTAAATTAAATATAACTTTTGAAAATAGGATGCTTCTAATTTTTACTATGTGTCTTGAGAATAGATCAGGATCTGAGCATGTTGTGCAATGATCATCTGTTCTTCTTTCAATTAAAAATTTGCACTCACTGAGATTGAATGAAATAGGTTTATACATGAAATCAACAATTAAATAATCAATACTGATAATTATTTAATAGTAAAAATCAAATGGAACATATTGGGGAAAAAAACAAAGGAATAAAATTGTGCAGTAAAGTAGGCACTTTATTGTAGTGTTAAGCATAATTCCACATTTTTGCAAAATTTATTGAGCCCAATCCATCAGATATAAATAAATGCAATTAATTATAAAAAAATGCTTTAAAATTCTAAAAATATGTTCTTCTTAGAATTCTTATATATAAAAAGAAAATTAATGAACATGAAAAGAAGCAATAATAAAAAGTATTTTGTAAGAAAATGAATAAATAATAATAAATCCAATTTTAAAAAAAAATAGTCTCTAATAAATATATATATGGTTGTAGGGAAATATAGTACTTTCAAATTTTTAAGAGTGAAGAAGCAATTTTAATTAAATTGTATATAATAGGGAAGGAATTTTTTCAAAGGAATGAATGTTGAGTAAGCTATTTTTTTACATACATTTTTTGTTAATCTTTACGTTAATTTACAAGTCTTTTTTGTTACAAAAAATATTATAATCTACATTATAAAAATTTTTGCTATTATTTATTTATTAGTAGTAAATACATTATTAATTACAATTGAACAACACTTAACATATATTTTACCTGGATCATAACATATATCTTACTAAAGTAAGTTTCATTAGAAAAACAAAAATATTCAACAATTTTATAGCTTCATCACATTACTTTCATATCTTATATCTCCGTAAAAGTAAGTATAAAAAAAGCAGGTATTTATCTTTAAGTTTCATTATTTCTCATATAAAAGTAAATAAAAATGAAAAACTGAATATCAAATAAATAATTTGATTATGTTTCTTTACTGGAATTCTGTATCTTCTCAAAGAAAAATATTTGCTTTACAATCATACCTTATTAATGTCCTTGCTATTTAAAAACACTTATAATTCTGGATAACTATTTTCATTGTACAAAACAAGAAGAAAAATAGAATCAAAATATATAATGAGCAATTTGGAAAAGTCACTGAAAATTGCAGTTACTTACATTGAATTAAAAGTCAAAGCATTAATATTTCAAAAACCATGTCAAACAACTCACTTCCATGATGCTGTATTTTTCTCTTTTATAATAAACAATTCATGAGTTGATAAAGTTTAAATTACTTAAATATAGTAACTATGTATTCTACATTTCTTTTCTCATGAACTATCATTAATGTATATGACCTGTGTGACCCAAAACAGCTTACCTTCTAATGTGGTCTAAAGGAGCTCAAAGGTAGGACATCCATGAAGTAGATATTGTGAAAATTGCACCATTATATGAATATCAATATATGGAAATTTGACAATAAAGTAATATGGATTTCAAATGTATTTGTAGTACATTAAAAAAATGCCTATGTTATTGATTACTCAACATTTTTTGAAACACTAATTTATTTATTTGATTTCTGAAAAAAAAAAATTTTTTTTTTTTTTTTGGTTATATAAGACAATCAGTGTAAAAGCATAATTACCTATTAATTATATTATTACTACAACTTTAAGTACCCATTAAAGTAGATGCAAAAAAATTATATTTTTAAAAAGCAACCTAAAAAATAGATTACATTATGCCTACTATTATGTATTACTACTGTAATAGAATTTATACATTTTATTCTTATTACAAAATTATAGAACCATAATTTTGAATACATTTTAATCACTTGAGGATTTAAAGGATAAAAAATTATAAGGCCATCTTTGAAGAATGAAAATTAAAAAGATAATACATGCAAATTTTCAATAAAGAAATGAGAAAATAAATGGAATGGAAATTATAAACAAACAGAATGAGGATTTATCTGCATATAGTAGTGATTTTATTACTAGAAATCAAGGCCTAGAAAATAATACCATATTGTAAAGATTTTTCACATATTTTACAGAAATTCTGGAAATTTACAAAATGCTTTGTGATGACTTCTAAATTCAAGAGGATTTTCAGATATAGTAAGGATTAAAATTTTAACAAATATCAGATATAATATACTTTGATGGCTTCAGTTATTCATTTAATATTTCTTTTTATTATAAAATAAATTTCTATCATAAAAAATACTGGTATAAATTTTATGGGAAATTTTGCAATTAGCAATATTGATAATCTTTGATAACAAAATTTCAAATAATTTTTGCATACTACCTTACATTTTTTTTATAAGTCTCATCAATAAGCAAAACTATTTTTTTCAAAAATTTTACAAAATTTATTCAAAATTTATGTTGTTTACAACAAAAGGCAAGTGAGAGAAAATGGCAAAAATTAATCATGCAAAAAGATTAATGTCATTATATATGCAGAAATCAAATCATAATAAAAAAACCTTAACATTTTGTGGTACAGATTCCAGAGCACTGCAAACTATCTGTGAAGATTATTGAAGGTTTCATAAAAATCAATTCTATAAAACTATCATTCTTAGATATGCTTTTTACCAATAAAAATTTACAATATTTTGTACAAGAGGAGAATAAACATTCATTTAAATAGAAAGAACACAATAGTTGTAAACAATAGATTTGGTTTGGTTTGTCGCTTTACGGTCATTTTTTGCACAGTTTAGGCTAATTAGACAGGGGCCTACAATTTAGTATGGATTCCAAACCACTCACAAACATCCATGCTACCACCAGGATTCGGACCAAAAGCCTGTGGTACCAAAGGCCAGAATGCTAGCCAGTTGGCCATCAGGCCACTTGTAAACAATAGAAGAGAGCCGAACTTTTAAAAAATTAGATAAAATGAAGCATGTATCATACATCAAAGTGTGCTAATGTATGAAAAGAATTGGTCACACTTCAGAGAAACTGAAATTAATAATTAACTGTAATATTGATAAAGATTTGCATGCTTATAACAAATATGAAGATTATAAATTGAAAAATGCTGCCTCTTTTGTTCTCACCGTAGTCTTCAAATGCATATCTTCTTACTGGTTTCCACTATCTTAAATTAACAACATGATTAATTTAATATTATCATGGAATCAAAAAGCTGTTTAAAATTGAAAAATATTTCAATTTTAAACAGCTTTTGATAGTTTTATGCTATCAACATAAAAACAGAACTTGATTGGTATATGTACGTCAGGCACAAATCATCACACTGTGAATTAAGTGAGATTTCTTATTTTTCAGGGATTATAAGCAGAAAATTAAGTTAATAAAAACCTGTATTTTTGGCACTATACAGTGGTTGTTTTTATTTGCAAATATCACTAGATACAAATTATTAAAAATCACATACAACACTTTGATTTTTATATGTTTTAAAACTTAAGCTTTAAAATAAATAATTCATTTAACTATGCCTGTTAAATATCTAATTGGGATTCTATTGAATATATATTCTTCATTATATAAAATAAATGTATATCAAAATTAGAATCATTAAATGCATCATTGTTGAAATCTGGCCCAAGTTGTTATAAAGTGAAAGTACCACAAATGTTAGTGTTTAATACAAACTACTTTAATTGAATTACAAATTATTTGAAGTAATTAAGCACATTAAATATATACATAACATAGCAATATTTGATATTTACACCATGAAAATGGCCAATGATTGTCAATTAAATTAACATATTATTTCATTAAAAAAAATTATATACTAAATCATCATAAATAAATTTTTCTTCAAAAAAAAAATTAAAAAAAAAAAAAAAAAAAAAAAAATTAAGTCCATTTTATTACTAGCATTAACACATGCTTAAAATAATATTTATAAATAAAAAAGAAAGACAAAATTATCTTTTTATCCTTAAAGTTAAATTTACAATTAAAAGAATTTTTCCCATTTAATTAAAAAATAACTTGAAATTTCTTATATTACATTTAAAATTTTATTTTATTTATTTACATTTATTAAATATGTACAATAAAAATTAAATTTAAACAACATATTTTAATTAGCAATACTGAATTTCTAAAAGAGTTTTTTAAAAATCGTAACTTATATATTTAACGATCAGTCAAAAGTTTTAAAACTTTAAATATAAACTTTTATAAATATTAAAGAAGAATATAAAGTAATTATTTTACATCGCATGAAAACCATTCATACTATTACTGAAAAAAATTTAAATAAGAAATTAAAATACTTAAATTTTTAATTGTTAAAAAGTTTTTACTAATTTAAAACTTTATTTTCAAATTTTATAAATAATAAAGAAAAATTCATGCAATTTTTTGTCTTGAATAAAATGTTGATAATAGTAATTAAATAAAGTAATGTTAAATAATATATAAATTTGTGACATGAAAACATTACTTAACATTATCACACATTTTATAAAAAAAATAATAATAATAATAAAGAGATGCATTTTTTAATAAAATTTGAAATTAAATTAAATAAAAAAAAAATTTTTGAAGAAAATTATTTTTCAGATAGAAATATTTTTCATATTATTTTTTTTATTACCATTACCTTTTATTTTTGAAATATTTTAAATAGAAAGACGTATGCACTTTAAGCTTACTAATAAAAATATGCATGAAACGATTTTTACACGTGTTCACAAGCATATAAAATGTTATTACTTATTTATTATTGTATATAAATACATTTATTTTTAAATCGTTGTAAAAAAGTTTCTATAAAATAAAATGTTTTTCATTAAAATAATTATTAAAGGTATTTTAAAATAAAGATTTTTGAGGCACAACGAACAATTATTAAGTTAATTGCAATTTTTTATTGAATAAAACAGAATTAATCGTAGGTTATATTACACATAAACATAAAGTAGTAATTATATATAAATTCCTTGTTAAAATATATCAAAAACTAATCTTTCTTGTCTAGAAAAAAAATTATATTCAATTTTATATTTCCACTGACCATCAATTTTGCTTGTTAAATGTAATCAGAAAATAACAAATCGAATTAATAATAATAATAATAATAAAAACGCACGCTCTTTTTAGCGCATTATAGGCAATATTTAACTTACTAAAAAGAAAACGTCTGTTAAGTTTTTTTATTTTAAATAATTACCTTGTAAGATGCTGTAATAACTTGTAATTTTTCTCTGAAAACAAATTTATTAACAGGATTGGTGAATTTTAAACGATTCTGCTAAATCCAACATATCACATAACTCATAGCTGCTAACAAATTGCTTGAAGAGTATTTTAGTGCCACTGCGCAGGGGCTTTGCACATATAGCTATTCTACTCATCTAGTATCCCCCCCTATACAATAAAGTCTTCCCGCGTTTAAATAATGATTTTATGTATGTATCCATTGTTTTAAAATTAAAGCATTTTTAGAGGAAAATTTTTAAGATATCCTCTATTAATAAAACAGGAGAAAGCTTTCTTTTTTTTTCAATCAGTACAATGCTATAATTTCTTACCTGTGAAATTTCTCCTCGTATTTCCAGATACATTACTGAACATTGCATTAGTTGTTAACTAGATATTACATTTGAAAACTGCATAGATGCAAATAGAATACAAAATGCAATTAAAATGCATTTCTAAAAATAGGGATAAATAGAGTCTGGTTAATTTGTTAATATAATTAATGTTACCTTACTCTTATTATTTTATTTACAGCTAAGTTATAAATTAACATGATCAATTACATAAATTTGAATTGAAATCAAGTTTTAATAAAAAGTAATTACACAGTTAGTTTTAATAAACGTGAAAAGTGTATTAACTTTGTAAATTAGAGGTGTAACTAATTTCTAAATTAAATGTTTTTTTTAATTAAAAACTTTTTTAAAAGAATGATTTAAAAAAAAATATTTATATACATAGCTTTATTAAAAATCCTCACACAATTAGTTTTTAATCTAAATTTGTGTATGTGTGTGTCATTCACATATACAAACCTAATTCAAACTTTTAATAATATTTATAACATACTTTTACTCAAAATTTTTAAAAAGGTTAAGTTAAAAATATTATTATTTCAAAGGCTTACATTTAATTACGTGTATCTATGCAAGTGTAATAATGATAGATAAGTATAAATAAATAAAAATGTATAATTTTAACAATTTCCTTGAAATTTTAAAATTGTTAAAAATAAATCCTATTCATTGTGAAAGAAACTGAACTCCGTTTAAATATTTTCTGATAATAGTTTTACATTAGTTCAAATTTATATAATATCACAACTTTTAATATTAAAGGTACCTTCTACCATGTTAAAACATTGAACACAAGCAGCAAAAAACATCGAGTTCCGCAAGTGGTGTGGGAAAAAATGCATGCAGATCAACGGAGAGCCATTCAATGTTTTCTCCATTTTCAACGTTTTTCTGAGCATGCGTGACTACCTTTACAAGTCACCACTTTCACAGAGGAGCAACGAAAATAAATTTTTACTGTCAAGGATAAAAAAAACCAAAAACTTTTCCACAAAATATTGTATAATAACATTGTATAAAATTTTACCTGTTTATAAAACTAATCAATACATAGAATGATTTGATAAAGGAACTCTTGTTGAAGTTGAAAACATAAATTTAATAAGTAGCAAAATCTTAAAAATATTTATTATCTGTTCTTCCCATCCATAAAAAACTCTTGTTTGGGATCATGTAAGACACAATAGTTAAGTCTTAAAACTTTAAGCATCCTTAATAAATTACAACAGCTTTTAAAATTTATTAGTTAATAAATGTTTGTAAGGTTTTTAATATGATAAATCGCCATATGTGGTAACCTTAAAATTTTGTTGCGGGACTAATTTCTTATCGGGCTGCGTAATTTTCTCTTCTTGAACGGCCATGACGCATTGCGAAAGGCCCTTTTTCGAGTATTGAGTATACATATATATATTCGCGTGTATATATATATATAACCTATTACTATAAACAGTGCTCCAGTAATGTCTTATTATTATTTTCTATATAAATAAAATCAATTCAAATTACATGCATCTGCAAACTTAGAAATAAAAAATATATATATATTTTTTTATTTTCTTAAATTCGAAGAAAATAACCAAACGTTATTATTTTTTAAATACAAACTTACATGCAATTTAAAAAACTTTTCTATCATTGTATAAGAATAAAATCTTGCAAAAACAGGTCTATATATTCTCATTTAATAAACAATTATGAGAATTTAAATAAAAATAAAAAAAATATTTCGTTGTAATTGCTAAAGAAATTTTTTTGAATTAAATCCTTTTTTCTTTCATTTTAAAATTAAAAAAATTCGAAAATAATTCAATTTAACAAATCTCGTATTTAACTTTAAAATTGTAATGAAAGCAGAAGCAATTTTTAAATGAAATTATAGGTAAGTTAATTTTTTTTTAATAAAATTGATTTCTCACACAAATTTAATTGAATAATATTTAAGTTAACAGTGAAATGTTTAAAGATAAAAAATAAAAAAAAAAACGATTATTTAGTTTGAAGAGACATGATTTTATATTTAAAATCAAAGTTAAATAATATTATATAATAAGTTGCAGATATGATTGTTCGGTTAAAAAATGAAATCAATATCAACCAATCTTAATTATAAATTTTAACTATGTAAGTTGAAGAAATAAACTATCTAAAAGTATATTTTTCGATAATTTAGGTATAAAATTATTAATACCGAAATTTCTTATCAAACTTAAGAAATAGTGTCAAATAACAGATTTTCAAAAAAAAAATTGAATTACCTGTTTTTTTTTTTTAATTAAACTAAGTTTCTTGTAAAGGGCGTGATGGGAGAGTGACTCGATGCCACAGGTTTCGGGTCGAGTCCCGGCGGTGCCATGGATGTTTGTAGACGTTCGGAATCCACTTTAAGCTGTAGGTCCCGGTCTTATATGACCGTAGATCGTTATAAACACAATCAGACTTCTCACCCACATCAATCCCACACTTTAAAGGGGCAACTCAACTCTAAGCAAGGTGATGTGGTGTGATGTAGTAGTAGTAGGTCCCTGTCTAATACGAATGTAGTTCGTAGGGTTGACAGCCCCATCCCGTTAAAAGAAAGCATCTCCTGACTCGAAATCTGCCAATAAGCAGACGGCTTTTGCCCACCAAGGGGTTGCTGAACCACTGATGATGAAGAAGTTCTTTGTAAAGCATATAAATGATAATGAAATATAATTCTTTAAACGTATTTATATTTAAGATTCAGTAATAAAAAAAAAAAAAATTATATATAATTTTTAGTTGGAAGCTCAACAACTAAGGATGATTTTTTAAAAAAGGTTTTGTTTAAAATAAAAGTAAAATTTTCAAATTTAATATTACCATGAAGTTTATATAAAGCTCTACATTGATGGGGTCTAAGGTAATGAATGCTGTTTAAACAGAACAAATGATAAAAAAAATTTAAAATACAATTATTTCAATTTTAGTGATGTTAATAATAAATTATATAAAAATATGCAAATAGTATTCATTAAATTATTTTGATAAATACAGATCCTCGCAATGGTTATTTTTGTCCAGTGGTAGAGGAGATGTTAAGGACCTGATGGCCGAGTGACTACCGTTCTGGCTCTCGGAGTCACAAGTTTCGGGTTCGAGTCCCGGCGGTGCCATGGATGTTTGTAGTGGTTCGGAACCCACTTTAAATCGTAGGTCCCAGTCTAATATGACTGTAGAGCATTGGGCGTAGGGCTTAAAACCTTACCCTGTAAAAAGAAAACATCTTCTGTCTAGAAATCTACCAACAGGCAGACGGCCTTGGCCCACCATGGGGCTGTTACATCAATGATGATGATGATGAGAGGAGATGTTACAATTCTATGCGTCTTGTTATCGATTTATTAACTATAATAAGGGCACCACTACGGTGAATCAACATGGCCTTTTGAGACCATTTCAGTTTTGAACGAACTCGCAAGACATCATTTGTTGGAAAAGTGTTGTTTGTTTCTTATCTCTCTTGGTAGACAGCAGCATCTAGACCAAGAGATCTCATTGATGGAGGTAAAGGGGGGGGGGCAGTTTCTGTTGTGATGGAGCATCCGTAGATAGAAGTTTGACTTGGCTCCGTGACGCTGAGGAAGGAGGGCAGTGCCTTCCTGGAGGACTGTTAGGGAGAACCTCCTCCCCCCCACCCCATTTGCAACGATTTGGAATCCATTTAAATCCCGATCCGATATGGTTGTTGGGTGTATAGCTGACAATCCACCTCGTAAAAAGTAAATATTTCTTGTCTCGAAATCTGCCAGTAGGCTGACGTCCTTGGCCCACCAAGTTAGTGGTGAATTTGTGAATAAATATTTTGACACTGTGGTACTTGAGAGAATTACGGATGTCATCATTTCTGAGGAATTATCGTGCATTTATAATCATATGAAGAGTTTTATTTTCAACAATGTGGATGCTATTGATTCTAGTTTCAGCATCTGAACCCTATACAGAACAAGCATAGATTATAACAGGATGCACTTAGTCCTTATATATTAGTAGCTTATCTTCTATACAGACAGAGAGGAGTTGCAGTTAATGAGTAGATAAATGATGCGGATGCAGGTATAAAGTTTTTTGCTTGATATAGTTAATATATTAACAGTAGGTTAATTTTTATCAAATATTACCTCCTGGTATTTAGCTTTGTAAGTAATTGATTAATTAACTGTAGATTGTGACATGAGTGTTTCATTATATAAATAAAAAAAGCCTCTATTTTATCAGCATTAAGAAAAGTTTTCCATAAGATTTACCAGGATTCCAGATCACGAATATACACTCAAGAGCCAAAACATTATGACCACCCCTACATTTTGCAATGAACTCGCCAGGATGACGTGGAAGGCACGTGATCAGGTGGAAGTGGTATTTAACTGCTGCTGGAGAGTCTGAAGAATCATTCTTTCACTTACTTCTGTGTGTGATGGGAAAGGCTGCGGATCTAAGCGACTTTGATAGAGGACAGATTGTAATGGCTCGAAGGTTCGGAACAAGTATTTCCGAAACTGCACGACTCGTGGGTTGTTCGCGATTTACAGTTGTTATGCAAAGTGGATGAATGACGGTGAAACCAGCAGTAGACGTCCACACGCTATCAAAGAAAAAGTCGTTTGAGACTGTCTCGCATAGTGAAGCAAAACCGGAGCCAGACAGTGGCTCAGCTGACAGCCCAATACAATGCAGGGCCAAGTAGAATAGTATCGGAGCACACTGTTCAGCGGACACTGTTGGATATGGGGCTACGCAGCAAACGTCCCACTCGTGTGCCTTTGCTGACCAAGCGTCATCGCCAACTGCACCTGCATTGGGCCCGGAAACATCGTGACTGGTCGATGGATCAGTGGGAGAGAGTTACCTGGTCAAATGAATCACGGTTTGTCATTCATCACGCCGATGGCCGTGTCAGGATACGCCGTCTTCCAGGCGAACAGTTGTTCCCTCAATGTACAGTAGGTCATACACAGGCCGGTGGTGGCGGTATTATGCTTTGGAGGACGTTCTCTTGGGCGTCTCTGCGACCCGTGGTTGTGATAGAGCAAACCATGAATGCTACAGAGTATCTGAACATCATTGCGGACCAGTTGCACCCTTACATGGCCTCTGTTTTTCCAGCTGGAAATGGATCGTTCCAACAGGTAAACGCCCCTTGTCACAAGGCTAAAATTGTGTTGGAGTGATTCCAGGAACATGATGCAGAATTCCAGTTAATGTCCTGGCCGCCTAACTCACCGGATGTCAATCCGATAGAACACATTTGGGATGTCCTGGGACGGCAGCTCAGAGTTCAAAGGCCACCAATTTGCAATATCTCGGATTTGCGTGACCGTTGCTTAAACATCTGTCTCCGGTCCTCTGCCAAGGACTTGTGGCATCCATGCCAAGGCGGGTTGAAGCTATGTTGCGCGCCAAAGGTGGGCCAACTCGTTATTGACAGGTGATCATAATGTTTTGGCTCTTGAGTATAGTTTTGCAAAGTTGTAGCGAGTATATTGATATCATTAGTCTGAAGGGCAATAGCGGTTTCCTGATTCTTTAAACAGCAATAGACTTATTCGTATAAAAAAATGTACTTATTTGTACTAAACAATGTATCTATTTGAATCCAATATTGTACTTATGTGTAGGTTCATTATATGAATAAATGTAAGTTCATTACACAAAAATGTACTTACTTTCACAACAATATATACTTTTTTCTTTTTCTAAAATATTTTTCAAACTTATAAACATAGGTCATAATATATTTATTTTTTTCTGTTTTAATTTTTGTGTAGTCAAAGTTTGATATCAAATTGTTTTTAAGAACGTATTAAAATTAGTCATGTTCTACCCGTCACAGATTTTATTCAAACTTATAACACCGATAGATCACGATTAGAACCTCTATCAGCTAAAAATTATTAGCTACGTATGAAGGCGACAATGCAAAATGATTTACTATTTTGGTATACTTTGCCTTACTTTACATACTTACATATACTTTGATTTACTTCTTTATTTTTTTTTAATGCCCTACTTTAGTGTCTTGTTAAATTCAAAAATAAGTTAATTGTAATCATATGCAAAAACTACAGGCGTAACAACTAAATTTGGAAGCGTCATCTCCATTTTTTATTATAGCCCTGAACGAAGCAATACTACTACTCTTTACTTTAGAATTATTACTTGGTAAAAACTGAAGAATACCCTATATTTCTGCTTCTTCTTCTTCAATGGCGCAACACCCCCAAGGTGGGTCATGGCCGTCTGCCTACTGGCAGATTTTGAAACAGGAAATGTTTTTCTTTTTACGGGGTAGGGTTGTCAGCCCATTTCTCTATAGCAGGGGTCTCCAAACTTTCCAGCCTTAGGGCCATACTGTTTACTCCAGTAAGTACCAAGGGCCAAAACCGTTTTAATTTTTCTGCCATTATCTATAATTTCTAGACTTCTGAATAATGTTTACAGATCTAAGTTAACCGATGAGCATCTTAAATCTCTTTTAATAATTGGTACAAGTAAAATTGATCGACAACTGCAAACTATTGTCACTAAAAAAATCGCAATTACAGAAATCTCATTAGTATTTTTTTACAATTGGATACCCCGCGTTCATTCACGTTAATTTAGCTTTTCCGTTCCTGGGGGATTTTCAGGATAAAAATCATATGTTTGATTCAGGATATATACATTCCAAACATCGACATACATACATATGCGATACTCTTTACTCCAACATAACTAGCGAGGGTAACCGCGGGATGTTCACTAGTTTATAGTGTTAGTGGGATGCATTTCAATTATTTGTTAGTTGTTATGCTTAAGTTAAATTTTCTGCATATTATGCTTGTCATTAAGCTTTACCTAGCAAGTAAATAAAACCCAGTTATCATTCTGTGATTTTTTATCCAACTTATTATAGCAACAATAAGCTATTCGCTGTCGCGGGCCGGATTGATGACACTGGCTGGCCGAATTTGGCCCGAGGGCCGTAGTTTGGAGATCCCTGTTCTATAGCCATATTAGACAAGGACCTACGGTTTAAAGTGGATTTTGGACCACTATAAGCATCCATGGTACTCCCGGTACTCGAACATGAAACCTGTGACACCCCATATCTTCTAATAAAAATTATTTCTTCTTAATCAAAGGTTGATATAATTTTTATCAAGTTATAAAAAAATACGAAAATAAAGAATGCTTAGAAAAATAATAAAAATACCATGTGTACAAAAATTCCTACTTACCAGAATTAGTGGAATTCCATATCAATGAAAAAGTGATCAAAAAAATCATTTCATATACGAAAAGTCAGTCACAATTTAAAAAAAAAAGGTTAAAAAGCTGCGAGTATAAAAAGTAAAAGTAGCGAGTAAAATGAAAAATTCTGTGCGTATTAGTTTTCACAAAGTATATTTATTCTCTACTTTTGATTTTGAAAATATTTAAGATTTTTCTTGACTTATATCCATAAGTATATACTTAAAGCAGAGTCCATTTAAAAGTATTTCAGATGTACTGCTTCTTAAATAGTTTTCTTTTTTTTTTTTTTAATATTTCATTGTTGAAATCGATCTTTCAGCAACACGTATAACGAGTAAGGTAACTAAATTTCTTTTTAAGTTTATGGATATTCGAGAAAATATATACGTTGAACTCTTGGAAAGCTTCTATAGAAGTGCCAGCTGATATTCTGCAGTCAAAATACTGTTGTTGTTTGTTGTTTCATATCTCACATGGTCGAAAGCAAAATCTAGACTAAGTCCATGAACCCGTGTGGAAGGAAGGTAAGAGCAACTTCTGTTGCGATGGAGCATCCGTAGGTAGAAGTCTAATTTGACTCCGTATCGTGAAGGAGGAGTACAGTGTCTTCCAGGAGGACTTTTAGGGAGAATTACCCCGCATTTGCATATCGTATTTGAGAAAACCGAAAAACTCCCACCAGGTAGTCCGACTCACGAGGCACGAGGCTGAACATCACAAACGCGATCGGTTGTCCTCGTTTTCTGAAACAGTGTCTACAACAAAGCCGCCAGCGAATCTCAGCCCTAATGCTCACCAGCGGCGCACGTTGACTCTGAGCCGTGAGTTAGGCGTCAAAATACTAATACTGGACTGAAAAATCTGAAGAATATGCTTCTTATAGTATTTCTGATTTATTACCTGCTGATATGAGGTCTTTCTTAGATATGATTAAAATGTGTAATGGACTCATAACTGCTGTATGTTTTGTGAATCTTTCTTTAAGCTGTAAAATTTACAGCATCCAAAAAATTGTTATCCTAAAATAATATCCGTGTGATTCTGCTGGAATATTAGAATGATGAGGTTTCTGATTGACTGCGAATTGTTTCAAATTTCAATCGACTGCGAACTTCAATCGCTGCACAGTTGAACTTCAACAATGAGGTCCACTATACAAAATCGTAAATAAGAACACAGTAAGAGAAAGTATTTTTATATCGAAAATAAAGTAGGGACAAAATTGAGAATGACAATGAATTTTAAAAATATAAATCCCAGAATCCTTATGATGTCAATTTTCAATTAATTCATAAGCATGAATCAAAAAATAGTGCAATTCCACCATCACCATAATAGATTCATGTCGCTCTATCCAACATGCAGTTTTTTCGATGCTTCTTTCCTGGAGAAAGGGCAGAGTTCTAATATGCTATCCTGCAAAACACTATTTCTTTTAGGAGTATTCATTTTTTTTATTCTGTGCTCGTCTCAAACTTCTCGGTCATTAGTCGACGAGCAACCGAATACAGTAAAAGAACGACAAAAACAATCACTATTGCCAGTTACACAAAATGGGAAACAGTTCAGAACAGTAGGGCATATGCTAAGGTGCAGTCAACAAGCATGTTTACAGTAAAACAGGAAGGTGGAATACTGCGATTGATTGAAGCAAATTCGGAATTGAGCACTTTCCAGGCAGTTTAATCTGAGTAATACAGCACAGGATAGAAAAGATGGAGAAGTGTGGTGTTGTCACAATATTGAAACCTAAGTTAAATAAAAACCAGATCCTAGAAACAACTAGCTATTCCGTTTACCCAACACACACATCAACCATTTTGAATTCCGCAATAACCCATATTACAAATTAAACCTACAAGTTCGCATTCCTTCAAAGACTTATATAAGTTGGAAAAGGAAACAAACTCACATGAAATAATTCACAAACAATTCGGATAATGCATTAATAAAATATATTTTATACACAATTCCACTATAACAAAATAATATTTACTAATAAAATAAAAAGGCGGTCGTCCCTACAAACGCCGCAACTGCTAGGAAACAGGGGCATTTCTTTCTTTTTTCTTCAAAATTACAGTTCAGTATTAAGAAGCATTAAGTCACTTACATCAGTTGATGATTTCAAATCGGGTAGCATGGAAGTCGCATGGATTGGGCAACTTCCTTTTTCTAATGACGCTGCTGCCAGGGAATCTCCAGCTAATTCGTTGAAACGAGAGACGGTCGCACGGGAAGCTGGTCACTCCGATCCACCATTCAAACACCCAGTCTGTTTTGAATCGAAATTAGTGACCCCAAGGTCACTAATTTCAATTCAAAATATCACAGGTAGCCGAATTCACTTTCTTTATGCCGCTTACAGCACCATCTATTAATACACTTTGGAACTTTTTTTTATGCCTTACCGTTTCCCCCTTCTTCAAATATCTTCAGTTCAAATGTGAATCTGAACTGAACTTCAGTTGTGACTTGTGTGACAATCTTTAGTTATTGTGACCAATGATTCTTTTTTTTTACAACATTCTGAAAGTGGGACTTTGATTATAATCACCCTGTATATAAAAAAGTTAATGCAAAAATTAAGAAAAAGGAAAAGTTTTGATTGCAGAATAGTGAAAGAAAGAAGGTGAATAATGAATTGCCGACAGGAGCTGCTTGCACAAAAGGAAATTATCAGGAAGGTGAAATTAATTAACGATGTTAAGAATAGCTCTGGCTCATTTCAAATTTTCTTGAGGGAAATACCATAATTCGGAAGAGCGTTTAAGACTCTATTTTCCATATCTGGAATAGAGTTGTAAAACATACCAGAGTTTTTAAAATTAAATTGCCGGATATGAAGAGCTTTAATTGCATGTCAGGTGTCTCCATTTCTAAATTAAAGGAATCTGCAATCATTTGTAAAAGTTGATTTTCAAATCCATGAATGATTTCCATATTTGTGGCTGCTTTAGAGCCCCAAACAGAACTAACATAGGTAATAACCGAAAGCATGTAATACATGTAAAATAAACATGTATTTGCAAGAGACAATTTTGAATTACGATTGATGAATGAATAAAAATGCACAGTGTTTTATTGAATTTATTGCAAATGCTGTTGATATGAGAAAGAAGATAGCATATTGAGATATTTGGGAGTTCAAAATAACTCCCAAATATTTAGTTTCATTAAGGACTTATCGCAGATGATGATATTTGGAGACTAATAAATTTTTTTTTATCATGTGTGAACATGACGGTATCTTGGTTAGGGGTCCGTGACATTATCCGAAAATTAGGGCCAAGCAAATAAAACTTCATTACAAATTTTGGTGGAAAATAGTACTTTGGACCCTTTAACTCTTGAAATGCTTCATGAATAACGTAAATCTTAAGGAATTTTCTGGAAAATTTGGCTTTTGATTGAAGTGTTTTGTAGTATGCTTTTGAATCACTTTTCATGTTTTGGATTGGGATTTTAAACATTTGTATTTCCAATAGCTTTAAATACTCGTACTGCGTTGATCGATTCCTTCTTTTTGAAGTTTCATATTTATCCCTTTTGGCATTTTCCGGTGCCTATTGAGCTGTATAGTGCTTCTTATTGTATTTGGAATATACTTCTTTCTTCATTTATGCCTAGAATTTTCAAACTTTGATATATTCTTTTGACTACGTTTGTGATAACGTTTCTTGTAGAATTGAGAATACTTCATTCTTTATTTACGACTACATTTATTTTACTTTCGTATATTCTTTTAGAGATTCTTGAACAATTCATTCTTCATGAAGTGCTTGATGTATTCACCATTGCTATATTCATGTGTCTATTGAATTTGACTATTCTTATAGTATTCCAATCAATTGCTTTATATATTTCTTGCATTATTAAACATAGGCCTATTCTTGAGTTTATTCATCGGTACTCAAATGTTCACACATGATAAGTTGAAATTTGCCGAGCAGATTTCAGCATTTTTTTAAATTTTTTTTTTAGTGAAAAGTACTGCTTCTGTTCTGTCAACCTTTATTTTTATTTTCCAATTGCCAGTCCTCAAGGTGTCGTAAATAATTGTAAAGATATATGTAATACATATTAAGAGTTTTTATCATGGTAAAAAAAGAGCTTTAATGCCGACATAGAGACTAAACTTTACATATTTGTATTAAGGTTGTTGTTACTAACCCCCCTGGTTCAGGAAAACCTACACCACGTCCAATAGACCTCTCGCAGGTGACTGGTCCATGGCTAAGGGTAATATGCAGCTTCACTTTAGCGTGAAACCATTAGGGCTGAAGACTGACTAAACCTCAAGACAACGCTCTACGATCATATTAGACCGGGACCTACTGTTTAAAGTGGATTCTGAACCACTACAAATATCGATGGTACCACCGGAATTCGAGCTCAAAAGCTGTGGCACTGAGTTCCAGACACTCGGCGATTCAGGCTCAATGTATTGAGGCAAATCATTAATGAAGAGATTATAAAGAAAAGAACCTAATAGAAAATCCTAGAGTACCCTAGAGCTTTAATAGTTCAAATAGATGAATCGATATTATTGATCGCAACTAGGGATTGCAATATCGGACCAAAAGTTCAATACCGGTATTCGGTATTTTTTAGATCTTGATACCGGGATACCGGTTTTAATAACGGTAGTAGAAATTTCAGAAAAAGAAAGAAAACACAGACGTTTTTTTGTTTTATTTGCCAGTTTTATTAGAGAATGTAAATATCATAAAAAAAATTTGTAACTTATAAATTACAACAGTATATAAAGAATCACAAAAAAAAGTAAAGGAACATCTTATTTATTTAAATCACAAAAAAGTGTAAATATCACTATGCAGTCTGTGGTACTCCATCATTCACTTTAATAACTCTTGAACATTTTTTACATTGTGCCACCATATTCTTGTCATCATATAAATAATGAAACCAAACTGAAGTATTATCAACTGATTTTTTTTCTTTAAAGTTATTCTTTTTCATTATTATTTGGTATTATTTATGAGTATATATATATATATAATAAGTCTGAAAATATTTTGAACCCTAAAGTACGATATGCAAATACAATATGAATAACAAACTCCCCGATTTAAAAAATATCGAAATATTACACACTCTTCACAACTACAACCTTGGTTTCACAGATAAGAATTTCTAGTTTTCAGATAAGAACTCACAGATAAGAATAAGAATTTCACAGATAAGAATTTTTTCACAGATAAGAATTCTAAATTTCTAGTAAATACCGAAAAAACGGTATTTAAACTTGTGAATACCGGTATTACAAAATTGTATAAATGGCTCAAAATACCGGTATTCGGTATCCCGGTATACCGGTATTGCAATCCCTAATCGCAACTATAAATGTCCTATCAGTTAAGTAAGAGCTTATAATTTCCATGATACTAGGTGGGAAAATATACGCAATGAGCTTATGTATGAGTTCTTTGCCCCAGAGTCTATTAAATGGTTTGGCAACATCCAGAAAAACTACAGAGGTATCTCGTTATTTGAATAAGCCTCAGAAATCTCTTGCTGCATAAGCTCAAACAGTGTATGCATATATAATTATTGGATTTCTCATTGTGATGAACATTAGAAAATTGTTAGGCTTGCTCATTTAAAAATGGTGACTAAGTGAATACAGTTCCGGGCCCAACTCGTGGCTCAGTGATAACGTGCGCTGCTTAGCATTAGGGCTGAGGTTCCATCCATTGGCGGCTTTGTTGTAGGTACTATTTCAAAAACGAGGAGAATCGATGGCGTTTGTCATGTTCAGCATTTTGTTTCTTTAATCAGACTACCTGGTGGAAGAGTTCTGAGTTTTTCCCCATACTCTAAGCAAATGCGGGGTATTTTCTCTTACAAGTCCTCTTGGAAGATGCTTTCATCCTTCTTCAGCGACTCGGAGCCAAGTCAGACTTCTACCTACAGGTGCTCCATCGAAACAGAAGCTGCCCCCTTTCTCTCTATCGATGAATAGACTACTCATGGAGTGTCTGTCCCTTGCTGTCGAATACTGAGGTTTAGTCACAATAACAGTTCCAGAATTTTTGTTTGATGTAGTAGTTATAAGTGTTCTTGATAAACGCTAATGTATTCAGTGTGATTGACTACGACGATTTGCCAGGTTTACGGAGAGCCTTGGTTGAATACTAACCGCTATCTCCTGCTTTGTAAATGAGAGAAGTTTCTTAAGCTTTAAGCTCATTGATTAGATCGAACAGGAGTAAAATATATCTATACACCCTTAATTAACTTAATAATTTATTATTATTTTTTTAATTAATAGAAGAAAATCATGTATATATATAATTTTCCTTATATTACTATATTATAATTTTTAAGTAAGGAATTAATCTTTAATAATTAAATGTTATTAATGTTATATCTTAATTTTGAAGAGAAAGTTTTGATTCATTGATCTATCTTCCTCTTTAAAAAAAGATAGCACTGGTTTTTTTTTTTCTAAATTAATTGCGATTTTCGATTTAATGTTCGTTCGTCTCTTTCACAGTTCACACCTTATTCGAATAAGTTTAACTAGTGGAAGGAGGAGCACTAAGTTTGTAGGTTAAAGTCTACAGTAATTAAAACGCGATCGAAGGTGTTTTAATAGCGAGAAAGACGCCACCTACAGTGGCTCCCAAAAGTGATCGTACACTTGAAATAGGGCTCTATCCGTTAATTAAAATTAATATTTCCGAATGGCTATTTAATTATTAGATCTATAATCCATTCCTAACAAAACTTCATAAAATATTTTTAAAACATACTAAAAATTTACTTTTAAGGAATCAATAATCAAAAAGTTACAAACATTTTATCTCACAAAAGTCTTCGTACACTGATCCGTACTGGATAAAATCAAAATTACAATTATAGTTTCCCGCATTTTTTAATTTTTACATTGTGGTGGCATTTAAAAAAATCGTTTGCTTTAATTTTTGTTTGTTTACTTCATGATATTCTATTTATTATTTAAAAATGGGTCGCAGTCGTAAAGAAATTACAAACAGCCTTCAAAAATTGATAATCTTTCACCATAGTAGTGGTAAATCAATTTGAAATATCGCTAAAATAGTTAATTTATCATTCTACAGTGCAGTATGTGATAAAACGTTTTAAAGAAGAAAATAGGATTGAAAACAAGGTAAGAAAAGGTCGACCGAGAAAGTAAACTAAACGTGATGAGAGATTTATTATTAGAAAATTTGTTAGAAATCCACGTTTGAGTGCTGTAAAAATTTCTACGTCAATTTTACCTGAAATTGTTCGACGAGTTCTCAGAAAAGCTGGATTACATGGCGTTCTGCCCGTAAAAAATTTTTTGTTAGTGCGAAAAACAGAAAGCTTTGGCTTTCATTCGCAAAATCAATGATAAAAAAACCCGAAACTTACTGGAATAAATTCCTATTTGCTGACGAAAGCAAATTTAACATTTTTGGTTCCAAAGGTCGAATAACTGTATGGAGAAGAAAAAATGAGGAACTTCATTCTAAGAACTTAGTTGGAACAGTTAAGCATGGCGGTGGAGGTGTTCTTGTGGGGAGGAGGGCGGTGGGGGGCGATGCATGTCAGCATCAGGACTAGGTAATTTGGTATTTATTGACGGCATAATGAATCATTCTCTTTATTTGAATATTTGAAGAGACAATTTAAAATTATCAGCCCAAAATTTGGGTATTGGAAACAATTTTATTTTTCATCATGATAACGATCCTAAGCATACGGCTCTTAACGTTCGCCTGTGGTGTCTCTATAATTGTCCACAAGTTTTGAAAACATCACCTCAGTCGCCAGATTTAAACCCCATAGAACACATTCGGAGAGAACTGGAGGTTAGAGTACGAAAACACAACATCAAAACGAAAAGCGATCTAAAAACAGTAATGATGGAAGAATGGATGAACATTGATACAGAAATTACAAAAAAACTAGTAAAATCTATTCCCAGACATTTAAAAGCTGTTGTGTATGCTAAAGGTTATCCTACTAAATATTAATTTAGCGAAAAATGAAAATATTTACTCATATGTAAAGATTTTTTTAAGTGTACGAATACTTTTGTGAGATAAAGATTTCATCATTTTTTTATTCGTGTAATTTTATTAAGAATAGATTATAGATATTATTAAAATCTCATTAAGAAAGTTTACTTTTAATTATTAGACAGAGATCTATTTTATTGAGAATCGTAAGTGTACGAACACTTTTGGGAGCCACTGTATGTATTTACCAATCTTAAATCTTGCAAAGATAAATTTAGTAATACGATAAAATTGGTGAATAGTTGATTAATTTTGTCACTTACAATTGATGAGACTGTGGGTGGACCGAATTTTTAATTTGGATCAAATAGTGCAATCCACATTTTGCTTATTGTAGATAGGAAAGAAATGGGTCTTTAAATGTTTAGGTGATGGGCTCTTTAACCATGTTTGCCAGCAGCCGTTTTCCATGTTGTCAGAGAATTTTTTAACTCAAGAATTTTATTAATCTAATAATTTAGCGTGATCATCGAGATGCTCGTAGGGGCATCTTATTAGTGATATTGTTCATTCTGGGGGTTTTTAATGAGAGTTTTATGATTGATAGAAGGCAGTTTCCGAGGGAAATTTGTTCATTTTAATAACTGGAATTAAAGTTTGCAATGATATTTAGGACAAGTCCTTTGGTTTCTGGCTGGGTAAAATTTTTTAATTCAAACAGTTGCACAAGTTGTTAGCTGCAATTATTTCAGCTTTATCCTCATCAGTACTGGCAGTGGAGAAATGGTCATTTAAGTGAGCAGTTTTTGAACGCTTGAATTGTAGAGAAACCCTTGAGAAAAACATCGTCATGTTCAAGTGTAATCAGTTTTCCCAACCAAATTTTAAATTAATAATATTGGAGTGCTTTGCGAATATTTATGTTGAGAATATTTTTGTCTGGTTACTTAGAGTATTTCCATTCTTTTTTTAGACCAATTTCGATACATATATGTATATAGTGTATGTGTGTTCAGATTGATACAAAAATAAGTGAAATCATTGTGTTTTTGTAAAACCAATCAGTGGCACAGAGACTTGTGCTCTCCCACCGTATACATCCTCCATCCATGATGGTGAGTGTCTATTTGTGGAAGAATCTGATTTAGACAGTCAGCGTCTGGTAAATATGTGTGACGCAGAAATACAACATTTTGAATATAGAGTACTAGTAAAGAAACATTTCAGCGTGACAATTACCGGTTTTTCACGAAATTGTATTTATGGTTGACAGTGAAATTTTCATGTTACACATCTTGCATTTTATCGTTTCTATATGCTTTTTTTTTTTCTAAAGGACGGCCAGACGAGAATGCTAGTCGAGTCGAGTCGAGTCAATCCAGAGTCTGTCTCGCTTCGAGAGTCTCCGTCTGATCGCTAGAAATAAGCCAAGCTATCTCTGACTGTGAAGAGGCCTGATGGCCAATTGGCTAGCCTCTGACCTTTGGTACTCTAGGTCCGAATCCTGGCGGTGGTGTGGATGTTTGTTAGTGGTTCGGAATCCACTTTAAATTGCAGTTCCCTGTCCCCCATCTGCACAAGATGACCGCATGTTTGACCGCAGAGCGACAAACCAAACCAAACCTGACTGTGACTGGCAGTTGGTCTTAAATGGTGTTCACGAGAATCACTTTGATAAAAGAAAAAAAAGAGAGGGGTCGAGGCATTTGTCACATACGGAGGATTCTGACAAACATTTATAGTTAGTTAGCAAATATGACTCAATCGTTCTCGTCCGGGCATGCCTTAATGCGACCATATACAATTATACGAAAACATTCTATCGATTGCTAATTTAGTTCTTCCTTATTTATGAATAGATTTTCAGTCTATTTAAATTATTTTTCGTTTCATTGTTTTCAATCATCACTTTTAAATACACTGAAACATTTACAGTGAAAGTTACAGGATACCTTAATATCTTCTAAGTCCTTCGTGATTATTTAGCAAAAAATGGGTCTGGCTGACGAAAACTAATTAGTGGCAATAGAGGGATCATTATGAATGTGATTTCAGTTTGTGACATCTTAAAAAACAGAAGTTTATTAAGGTGATTGCTATGTTAAAATATGCTATGTTAGATGCTATTTTAAAATATGTTATTTGTTGCTATGTTAGATGTTGTTATTATTAGATGCTATGTTAAAATATGCTATTTGTTGCTGTGTTAGATGCTGTTATTATTATTAGATGCCATGTTAAATACTATGTTTGATGCGATGTTAAAATATGATAAAATATGTTATTCGTTGATAGTTAAATCATTTACGGTGAATGCACTTCACTCTAAAACATAAAAAGGCATTCGTGATTATTTGGCGAGAAATGGGTCTGGCTGTCGAAAAGTGATTAGTGGCAATAGAGGAATCGTTATGAATGTGATTTCAGTATGTGACATCTTAAACAACACTAGTTTATTAAGGTGATTTGTTATTTGTTGATAGTTAAAAAACATTTTAAAAGATGTTTTGGTTTTCTAATATTATAGTTTAATTATCGTAAACATTAAAATAACTATCTTAATTAAAGTACTGAATTTTTAGAATTACAATTTGTAAAAAAAAAAAAAAAAAATTTAAGAAAGTTTAAATTTATAAGTGAAAAATTTAGTTACTAAAAGGAATGTGCATGGTTTTAAAGAATTCATAATCAATGTTTTTGAATCAATGCAAGCATTTATAATCAATGTTTTTGAAACTTGGTTTATTTTCAAGCTGGAAATGGTGTAGGAAAAAATAAAAACTTATGTATAGAAAACTTGTATAGCACAATTACATATATTTAACTTTATGAGTAAATACAAATAATTAATCAAATATATTTATGAAACAAAATAAGTAGATAAGACAAAAAAAAAGTTTTATTCGATGATACAATATTCGATATTTATATTAAGAAAGAAATTGGCAATAACATTTATCTGGTGTGAAATAGTCATTTGTCGAGTAAAAAAATTACTACATACAACAAGATTAGTTAAGAGGAGGTAAAAGTTTTATATAAAAAAAGTAGAAACTAAGTTTAACAATAATAATAATAATAGTAATACTGTGTCCAAAAAGTAAGACCAATTTTCAATTTAAAATTCCCGGGGATTCAATTGAAGGAATTTCTATTTTTTTCTTTTTTTTTTTTTTTAGGTTGCTGGCACTGTCCTTGACATCTGTGGGAAATTTGATGTCAAAATATTCATTCTCTAAACTCAATAGACCACTCGAGACTCGCCACCGTTTTGAGTCGATTGAAGAGATTCAACGTGAATCACCGCGTACTTTGAAGGACATCCCTGCAGATGACTTTTTAGCATGCATTGAGAATTGGAAAAAAAGTTGGCATAAGTGCATTGTGTCCAGGCGATGAAATAAATTTGGAAGAATAAGGAGTTTTTGAAAAAAGAAAATAATTAGTCTTACTTTTTAGGCACAGCAGTAAAGCAGAAGTGTTCTAACCCAGGGATGTCCATTCTAACATTCGAAATGCATCAGAACTCCGCGGGGGAGCATATAAAATTATATATCCTCATATTAGATTTAGACCCGCTATATACATTTTTGGAGTGAAAAATTGAAGCGTAATGAGTTATTAATATTGTGTTTATTTTTATTCTAACATGTAAACATAGATAATATAATAACAATGATACTAAATGCCCACTGTTAAGAAATTATATATAACACTAAAAATGAAGTATGTTGTTGTTGTTGTTTCTTATCCCACTTGGCCCACAGTATAAAAAATATATAAATATAAATGAAATCATTAAAAAATATTTATTTTACTAGTGCAATATTTGTGTCTCGTTTTGAGTTCGCAGAATAATTTAATCATTCTGCGAACTCACAACTTAAACTTATAAATAAAACATGCAATATCTGTCATATTTTCGCAAGAATATTATTTTAAAATCAAAGTTAATTTTTTTTTCTCATAATTTCGACAGTTAATGTTTTAAATAAATGGATGCTGAAATAATATTTTTGTAATACATTGGTTTTCACTACTTTGGCCATTATAAAATAAATATATTTTGTAAACGTGTGATAAACCTCACGAGCCGGAAACATCTTCAAGGAGGGCCACGGGTTGGCCGCCCCTGTTCTAGCTATAAACTTCTATCTGGGATAAATGGAAAGTGGAGACTAAATGGCCAAGTGTCTAGCACTCTGGCGCTCGGTGCCACAGGTTTCGGGTTCGAGTCCCGGTGCTGCCATGGATGTTTGTAGTGGTTCGGAATCCACTTTAAACCTACGGTCCCGGTTTCCTATGACTGGAAGAGTGTCACGGAGCCAAAGTCAGATTTTTACATACGGGTGCCCCATCAGAACAGAATCTGCACCTTCCTTTCATGAGGGACACGACAACATAAATGGAAAGTGACTTTTAGTCTATGCCCATTAAATTTTTAAAATCAGCAATTATAATAAAAATTTATATGGAAAATAAAGAAAAAAAAGTTGAAGTTATACCTAAAATTCAATAACAACGATCACAAAAAGCACTTAATTACGAAAAAAAAATTATTAGTCGAGAAAAGAGAAAAGGGGACCAATAAAGAAAAGAGAAATTTTTATTTGAAGCAAAAAACATAAAGATGAAACAGAAAGACAAGAGTGACACAAGCAATAAAATGACATTTCAGAAATGAAAACATTCGTGTGGGTTTGGTGGGGGTATAAATTTTATAAAGAAAAATTATAAATTTTTAATAATAATAAAAAAGGAATTTAAAAAAAAAAAAAATTTTCTTTCTAATGCAGCTGGCAAACACTTAGGCAGCTTGGTCTTGGATGCCTGAAGGCAAGCGCTACTCCCTATGCATTACCCAGGGGGTGCGTGCAACTTGAAGACGGACGCGGAGTAACAATGCCCCCGCAACGCTCTACGATCCTATTAGACCGGGACCTACACTTTAAAGTGGATTCCGAACCACTACAAACATCCATGGCACCGTCGAGACTCGAACCCTATGGTACCGAGCGCCAGAGCGCTAGCCACTCGGACATTCAGGCCCATAATATTTAATATAACATGAGGAATAATATTTAACACAACAGGGAAATATCATAAAGGGGATGAGAAATTAAAACAGCATTTTCTGTATTAGGGATATCGGTATAAAATTTATTAGAGATATTATAAATAAATTGTCTAGCTCTTGGAAGGTCTAAAGCAGGGGTGGTCAACTCAAATTATCTTGCGGGCCGCATTCGAAATGCATCATAACTCCGCGGGCCGCATATAAAATTATATATGCCCATATTAGATTTAGACCCACTATAGACATTTTTTGGATTGAAAAAAGGAGGGAATGTATAGGTATATGGAAGGTATAGGTTAGTATTGCTGAAATATTTAGTTCCGTTAGACCAGGTAATAGGGTTATTAAAAATAATGATATAAAAATATAGTTTTTGCAATAAATGACTGATATTATTTTGCAAAATATAAGCTAGTATGTCTATTTAATTTGCAGGTAGATTAAATTGCTTTACACCTTCCCTTAGAATAAACAAAATTGCACGTGTACAAAGAAAAATGTGAAAAGTAAAGTCAATGGATGGGTGTAGAAAGAAAAGATTGAAAGAATCCTGGGCTATAAAGGCTTTAATTCCTAATTGACGACAATGAAAAGAATGAATGATCACAAAACATAAAATGCAGGAACAAATTGAAGCAAATATTAGGAACGGGAACTGGTGAAATAATTTGGCATAGCAGGGCGAGAAGTAGCTTGGAGAATGCTGTACATAAATATTTAAACAAAAAGGATGATTACAGAAAAGAAATGCAAAGGGTTCCTGTTTGAAGAATTCGATGCTAAGTTGATGTAGGCGAGATATGAAGACAAATAGAGAGTATATACAAATAGACAATATATAACTAATTGTAATTGAAAAATGTGATGATATTTGGCTAATAATAATAGAGACAGGATATGATAACATAACAGGTGAAGACAAAAGCAGTAGAGAATTTGTTGATTTGCAAGAGATTTAAATCAAAATATCGTTTTTTTTTAATGCAGCTGGCAATACAGAGACAGTTAATCTTTATGCCGTAAGCTGGAGCTGCAAAACTGTTATTCATTTACCACTACAAATGTAACTTGAAGAAATACTATGGGTCTGAGTACCACTACCCTCACAATGCTCTACGATCATATTAGACCGGGACCTACGGTTTAAAGTGGATTCCGAACCACTACAAACATCCATGGCACCACCGGGACTTGAACTTAAAACCTGTGGTACCGAGCGTCAGACACTCGGCCAATCAAAATATCATATACTGACTGTGCTAATAGAGGTGAGGAGTTAATGATGAAATAACAAATACAGGCAGGTGAAAAGATAATGAAAATAGCTTGTAATGATAAATAGTGGCAATTGAAAGACGCTGACGCTGTTTCAAGCTGGCGATGAAAAACAAGAAGAACTCGTTGTCGAAGCACATATGTTGTTGTGAAAACAGGATGACTGTATTAGAAAGAGAATTTGAGCAAATATTAACGAAAGAGCTGGCAATTGAAAATTTAGTCCACGGTTAGGCAAATACATCGATTGTTGTTAATTTAATATTGCAGGGTTAATGTAAGATATGTGTCGAGGCGTCATCTATTGGACTAGAGTGTGGTTTGATGTGTTATAGAGTATGTTGGCAGCGAAGCTGCCATTCACTGCTGTCTTGCAAGTGAAGAGCTTGGGAGAGGAAGTGCTATACACTGAAGTGACAAAAGTCATGGGATACCTCGTAATATCGTGTCGGCTCTCCTTTCGCCCGGCGAAGTGCAGCAACTCGACGTGGCATGGACTCAACAAGTCGTTGGAAGTCTTCTGCAGGAATATTGAGCCATGCTTTCTCGATAGACGTCCATAATTGTGACAGCGTTGATGGTGCAGGATTTTGGGCACGAACAGACCTCTCGATGATGTCCCATAAATGCTCGATGGGATTCATGTCGGGCGATCTAGGTGGCCAGATCATTCGTTGGAATTGTCCAGAATGTTCTTCAAACCAATCGCGAACAGTTGTGGCCCGGTGACATGGCGCATTGTCATCCATAAAAATCCCATCGTTGTTTGGGTACATGAAGTCCATGAATGGCTGCAAGTGATCTCCAAGTAGCTGAACATAAGCATTTCCAGTCAATGTTCGGTCCAGTCGCACCAGAGGACCAAGTCCATGCCATGAAAAAACAGCCCACATCATTACGGAGCCACCACCAGCTTGAACAGTGCCTTGCTGACAGTTTGGGTCCATGGCTTCGTGGGGTCTGCGCCACACTCGAACCCTACCATCAGCTCTTACCAACTGAAATCGTGACTCATCGGACCAGGCCACGGTTTTCCATTCATCTAGGGACCAACCGATATGCTCACGTGCCCACGAGAGTCGCTGCAAGCGATGTCGTTCTGTCAGTAAAGGCACTCGAGTCGGTCTTCTGCTGGAATAGCCCAAGAAAGCCAAATTTCTCCGCACAGTTCTAACAGACAAGTCCCTTGTACGTCCCACATTGATTTCTGCGGTTATTTGACGCAGTGTTGCTTGTCTGTTAGAATTTACGACTCTTTGCAGACGTCGCCGGTCTCGGTCGTTAAGTGCAGGCGGTCGACCACTGCGCTGTCCATGGTGGGATGTTATGCCTGAAATTTCATACTCTCGGCACACTCTTGACACAGTGGATCTGGGAATGTTGAATTCCCTAACGATTTCCGAAATGGCATGACCCATGCGTCTAGCTCCAACTAACATTCCGCGTTCAAAGTCTGTTAATTCCCGTCGTGCGGTCATCATCACGTCAAAACCTCTTCACATGAATAACTTGAACAGAAATGAAAGCTCTGCGAAAGCACTGCGCATTTATACCTGTTCTACGCGATGCTACTGCCATCTGAAAATTTGCATATTGCTATCCCATGACTTTTGTCACTTCAGTGTAATAGAAGTGCTTAATAGAAGTGAGTGCTATAATAGAGTGAGTTAAAAATGCTGACGATCGAAGAGGAAGGTGCTTGTGATCTTTGATATTTTTGTAGAAGTCAGTCTATTTGGAGTTTTGATCGAATAAAATCGAAAATACTTGTAATTTTTCTACTTGAATTTTGCAATTGGGGAATATATTGATAGTAGTCCTCCTAGAGATTGAAATAATGCAGCAAATTCTTTCATAACAAAAAGAATGTTATTTAGAAAGATAGGATCTTCAATAGAGGGGGATTTGATTTGAGTAGTTAAGGTAGAATTAGGTAGAGCGATATGCTGTTGGTTTTTAAGTGCATCTGCAAAGGAGATGTGCTCGTCTATTGTTTTGGAGTTGAAGGTTCTTTTACGTGGAAAGACAGTTCCAGTAGAAGATTTGTTAGTGAATTTGGGAAACTTGATGCAGCCTCTCCATGAGGCGAGGTGTCCTTGCTTGCCACAATTTATGCGTGTTGGTGATTCGATTAATCCTGCTGTATGTCATTCTTTTATCAAGTGGGGGCATTGGACTAGAGAGCAATGGACAGTTCTTTAATATTTTTTTTTGTTCTAATGCAGCTGGCAAACACTTAGACAGCTTGGTCTTGGATGCCTTAAGGCAAGCGCTGCACAGACGTTACCCACTTTGCATTATCCAGGGGGCGCGTGTAACTTGCAGATAAACCACGAACACGGAGTAACAATGCCCTCGCAACGCTCTACGATCCTATTAGGACCGAGACCTACGGTTTAAAGTGGATTCCGAACCACTACACACATCCATGGCACCGCCGGGATTCGAACCCGAAACCTGTGGTACCGAGCCCCAGAGCGCTAGCCATTCGGCCATTCAGGCCCCAGTTCTTTAATATTGAAGGGAAAAAAAATAATGAAGAGCCTTGTATTCCATCTAAGAGCCTTACGGTTACGCAATTAAAGCGCTAGCCAGTGCCCCAATTCTTCATATTTACGAACAGAAAAAAAATTAAGCTAAATTTTGTAAAAACTTGTAATCTGTAGTGAAAGTGAATTTGCAATATAAATTAAATAAACTAATTATTTAGAATGGTTATATGTCTCTTATTATTGTGAATATTACTATCATATTCAGGAAGAATTTGGATTAGTGAGTTTGGAATTTTAAGGAGATTTTTAACAAATTTATATGCTAGGTGATGAAGACATTGTTCTGTATGAGGCTTATTTGTATGAGGCTTATTATGCCAGCTTATTTGGCAATTTGATTAATTTTAAAGTACTAAGAACTGTCTGTGAAATGTCTGATTGTTACTGGGAATTTTTGAACACTTCGTTTGGCGGCGTATGCCCAGATGGGTGTTACATAGGAAATGGAAAGCAACGATTACTTAAAAACTGCGAAGTAACAAACAAATTCCCTTTATAGGAGTACAAAAAAATTATATTCGAAGCAGAAATTTTGACAAATAAAAAATTAAAGCCATTAGAAAAGATTTCTAATATTATGAAATATCACCAATGAAATCCAATCACAAAAGATTTTTCCTATTTACAGAAAAAAACTTTGTAGGTCAGTACAAAAACTGCAAGAATTATTTATACTTAATCTTGGCGAAGATCCTACAAAGTCCAATGTAGCGATCCCACCGCGAAACATAAACAAAGCGGATGTGTACAAAAGTGCCGTGTGATACGTCGCTACGCGGAGGAATACAGAAGGTGGGAGACAGCAAAGCACTCTCCGAGCAGTTGGAACGCGGCAGTCGAACTGTAAGCATCGCTCGAATAACTCGTGGCTGTTTTAAGTGCAACATGCTTGTATTATTTTAGTATTTTTGTAATTTTATTAAAGTAGTATGGATTAATTTATATCATTATCATGTATATTTAATTTCGACATTACTACAATTGGTGACTTTGGTGAAGCGAACACGTGGACGTTTGAAAAAGGTCTTCAACCATCCATGATTCTGTATAGTTTTTGTCATTTGGGCTCTTTGAATTTTTGTTTATGCCTTTCGGACTATCAAATGCCGCTGCAACATTCCAACGTTTTATGCATCAAGTTTTGGATGAATTTAATTTTTGTGTTCCATATTTTGACGATGTGTTAGTTGCCTCAAAAAACGAAGATAAACATTTAATGCATTTACAACAATTTTTCCAACGTTTCTCTGACTATGGCATAGCTCAAAATGTAAACAAATGTATTTTAGGACAATCTACTGTAGAATTCCATGGTCATTTAGTAACTGCAATTGTGAACAGTTACAACCTGTTACAGTGAAAGAGCTTCGTCGATTTTTTGCAATCACCAACTTTGATAGAAGATTTATACCAAAAGCTGCCCAGACGCAGGCTATTTTAAATGAATATTTGAAAAATACAAAAAGAAATGACAAAACCAAGAACAATTGGACTGATAAAGCTGTAACTGCATTTGAGAAATGCAAAAAAGACTTGGCAGAAGCAGACACACTTTACCATCCAGTGTTAAATGCACCTTTGGCTATTGTAGTAAATGTCTCGAATACAGCAATGGGTGCCGCCTTGCATCAACAAATTGAGAAAGACTGACAATCAATTGTTTGTTTTTTTTTATTCAAAAAAACTTTCATCATCTCAACGGAATTACAGCGCCTATGACAGAGAACTGCTAGCTGCATACATGGCTTTTAAGTGTTTCAGACATATGGTTGAAGGTCGTCCATTTACCATTTTTACCGACCACAAGCCACTTACATTTGCTTTTAGACAGAAAGAGGACAAATGCTCACCAAGGCAATTGCGTCACTTGGATTACATTAGCCAGTTCACAATAGATATTCAGCATATGAAAGGAATCGACAATGTAGTTGCTGATGCACTTTCCAGGATTAACATCGCAACTATTGAAACACCGTCCCACATTGACTTCCAGGAAATGGCAATTAACCAAAGAGTGACAAATAACTGTCGGAAATTTTAGCACATCCAGACAAATCATCTCTAGTGCTTCAGCCTTTTCCAATGGGCGATCAGGCAATTGAACGGTATTGTGATGTAGTTTCCAATCGGATTCGTACATTTGTGTCGGAAGTTGATAGAAAAAAGGTACTTTCCAGTCTGCATTCTATTTCAGATCCTGGGATTAAGGCTACTGTCAAACTGATGGAAGAACGAAACGTATGGCCTGGAATAAAAGCTGATGCTAGAACATGGGCGCAACAATGCTTAGCCTGCCAACGTTGGAAAGTCACACGCCATACACAAAGCAAGCTTGGAGCATTCATTCCATCAAACGCCAGATTCGAACATGTACATATAGATATTGCAGACCCTTGCCTCCTTCAGAAGGTTTTCGCTATTGTCTTATATGTGTCGACCGTTTTTCCAAGTGACCAGAGGCCTATCCACTGGTGGATATATCAGCAAGTTCCATTTCATCGACTTTCTATACTGGATGGGTTTCCAGGTTCGGTCCTCCACTTCAAATTACAACAGATCAGGGCACCCAGTTCGAAGCCTCATTATTTGAAGCCTTGACTAAATTCTTGGGTACGGCCCGTCATCGAACAAGCCCCTACCACCCCACCGGAAATGGCTAAGTAAAGAGATTACACAGCTGAAGGCAGCAATCAGATCTCACAGTACAAGCCAATGGAGTACAGTTCTTCCTACTATCCTCCTGGGATTCAGGGCTGCATGGAAAGAGGACCTACAAGCAAAAACAGCAGAAATGTTGTACGGAACTCCCATACGACTGCCTGGGGATTTTTTAAGTCCATCATCTAGTACAATTGACCCCGCTACTTTTGTGGGCACGCTTAGAGAAACTATGCAGGAATTGTTGCCACTGACTCCTAGACAACAAGCGCATTTGTAAGCAAAGACCTGTCAATATGCAGGCGCGTATTCCTAAGTTCTGATATCATTAAAATGGGTCTCCAGCCACCTGACGAAGGACCATTCCAAGCTCTAAGTCGAAGTGAAAAAGTTTTCAAACTACTTATCCATGGTCGTCAAAGTGTAGTTAATATTGACCGCCTCAAACCAGGCAGGTTTGGGGCGGTCAATATTAACTAACAGCATCATTTGGAACATTTCCAAAAAAGAAGAGAAAAACATACCTTCCAAAATCGAGCAAGTGCTTAAGGAATCATCATAAGAATACACAACAACAACAACTACACCGCCAATTACTAGGATTATTCCACCAACAAAGGTAACACGTTCAGGCCGGCATGTTCATTTTGATAGAACATATTTGTGATAAATGAAAAACTTTAGCTAAATTAAAATTTTTTTGCAAACCATTAGTGATATCAATCCTCACATTAAATCTGTTACTTTGGAGTGTGCCATAAAGGATAAGTGCAGCGATCCCACCGCGAAACGTAAACAAAGTGGATGTATACAAAAGTGCTGTGTGATACGTCGCTACGCGGAGGAATACAGAAGGTGGGAGACAGCAAAGCATTCTCCAAACAGTTGGAACGCGGCAGTCGAACTGTAAGCTTCGCTCGAATAACTCGTGGCTGTTTTAAGTGCAACATGCTTGTATTATTTCAGTATTTTGTAATTTTATTAAAGTTAATGTTATTAAAGTAGTATGGATTATCATGTATATTTAATTTCGACATTGCTACACCCAATATTGACCAATTTCCTTGCTCTTCTCTCTTAGCAAAATTGCGGAAAATTCTATTCTTAATTATCTTAAAAATATATGAAAAGAAACAAATTTATGATTCTTTAACAATTCGGATTCATGGAAAAACTTTCTACTACTCATCAACTTTTAAATCTTACAGAAATTGTTTTTCAGGGTTTTGCAATTAAATTCGATATTGCCGCGATTTTCCTTGATATGGACAAAGCATTTGATAGAGTATGCATTGATGGTATAATCCATAATCTCATGTCTTTTAATTTTCCTTCATTTATTATCAAACTATTCACTCTTATCTTACTAACAGAAAATTTGTTGTTATGGTTAATAAAGCTGACTCTAACGTTAGAGATATTAAAGTAAGAGTCCTACAAGGATCTCTTTTAGGTCCTATTCTTTACAATATCTTTATAAATAATATTCTAAAATCTCCCAATGTCAAAATTACTGTGCACTCCTTTGCTAAAATAAAAATTCTTATTAGATCACCCATTTACTGCAAAATTACATCCCTTCTCTTGAAAACTCGCTTACAAATTGGAAGATTGCTTTGGACACTGACAAAAATGAAGCTATTTTCTTTACGCGCAAGCATAATATCACTTAACCAACATCAACATTTTGACTAACACCGTCAACTGGTCTTCACAAATTAAATACTTACGTGCTATCCTTGACAAATCCCTGACTTATCGTATACATATTAATAACCTAAGAAAAATTTTTAACTCTTCTGTTTGTATTTTTTACTTGCTCATTTGTCGAAAATCTAAGCTCTCTACACGAATAAAATATTCCTCTACATTTGTTACATGCGTCCTATGATCACGTACGCGAATCCAGTTTGGGGTTGAGCACCCAAATCAAATTTAGAAATTTATTCGTTGTAGATTTTCAGAGTGCATTGGTCGTGCAGCTCCCATAAACCTCCGTCCTAGAAAAAATAGGGTTCTTGTCGATTGGTCTAAGCCCATTGCCAGAGTGAAATTTTTTTAAATTTATAGAAAAAGTATATAATTAATTGAATAAAAATTACAAATAAATAAACTAGTTAAAAATATTTAGAGAGATCAAAAAATTACAGAAGGAAAAATTGTTCAAA
>BPLQ01000572.1:0-23315 GCA_021605075.1 Caerostris darwini | reverse complement strand
ATTAGTTAATTAATACAGAAAAATTGATTGATTACTTCCTAATGTCAATAAAAAAATTGTAAAAAGAATTTTTAATTTATATGAATTTAAAGCTTAAGAATTGTAAGGAAAAATAATATATAATAATCTTGGACCATCTAATCCTAACTCAATGTATCCAACCTTTTTGTGCCATGCTCCTCCAAAGCTTTTCTAAAAGGTTCGTGGTAATCGTTCGTCCTATGTAACATATAATTTTCAATATTCAAATATTTAATTGTTTAGTGTAGAATCTTAAAGGATTGTTTTTTGTAAGAAATCACTGGACAATTGTTGAAAACTCACAGCTTTAATTTTTCAAAATCTATAATGGAAAACTTAACTTCAAGTACTAAGTAATTTTTTTGAAATATTTTTCAATATTATTTTAATTATTAGTAATTATTTAAGTGTAGTGAAATCCTTGATTCTTTCTGCAAAGATATTTTATGTTAGGTTCCAAATTAGTCAGGTTCAGACTTGTCTTATATCAAGGTGATTTCTTTTTTTAGCAGCAAATTATTTGTGACCATAAATCACCATCATCATCATTGGCGCAACAGCCCCGTGATGAGCTAAGACCATCTGCCTACTGACAGATTTCGGGACAGAAGATGTTTTCTTTTTACAGTGTAGTCTTGTCAGTTCTACACTCAACGCTCGACAATCATATTAGAACGGTACCTACGGTTTAAAGTGGATTCCGGACCATTACAAAGATCCGTGTCACCGCCGGAACTCGAACCCTGTGCTACCAAGCACCATAGCGCTAGTCACTCAATCATCCGGTCCCAACCGCAAATTTCTAATGAGCATAAATAAAAACTTATGTCATTCAAATGATTTTGGAAAAACATAAATAACGTACGATAAAATAATTTTTTAAAAAGTATAAAACATAAAAAATATAATTTACTCGTAAGGTCAGTAAAAAAAAATTTAATACGTGAAATCAGGTAGAAGAGTCAGAATGATTATTTTCATTTTAATATATATATAGCATTTTAATTACGTATAAGTTAATGCGAATACTTATGGCAAATTCTTCTTATTATTGTAATAAAATTTGATTATTATGTAGTGAAAGGGAAAATATGGACGTTGGAAGACTATAAACAATATTTCATAAATGTTCAGACATATATCCGTTATTAATAAGGATTTCTATTGAGAAACTTTCCAAATGATTTACTCCGAAACAATGTAATCATTTCTGCAATTATCCGAACCATCCAGTACTAAGGGAAACATGGATTAATTAAATTCAATCGTAATTTACCTTAATACAATCTTATTAATTTCTCGATACATTGAAGAATTAATGGGAAAGCTGAAATATGATGTTGGGTGGATGTGGAAGCTCTCAAATTCTCTTATATTGATGTAGATGAATATGAACATCTTCTGTATTGTATTGAGCCTTACAAATTGTTATAAGGGAAATGGTTATCATATTTAGCTTCTAATTTAATATAAGGGATACGATTATTATATTTAAACTTATAATTTAAAATAAGTATGAGAATATTTAGTCCTTCAAATCAATTTTCCTTAATTATAATTAGTCCTCCAAAATTTAAGGGACATAGTTATAATATTTATTTTCTAATTTAAAATAAGTGATATACTTATTATATTTAACCTTAAAATTTAAAATAAGGAATATAATTTCTAAAACTGAGATATAATAAGTTAATGCATAAATCCGTATAAAATAAACTAATTGTTTTTAAAAATAAACCAACAGAATGTGTTTGGTTGAGAAAGCAATAATACAATAATTTAAGTTTTCGAGTTCTCTTCAAATTAAAGATACAATTAACTTTAGAAAAACAAGACAATCCTTTTGACTGAACGAAATAATCAGAAATGTTAAAAGTTAAAAAAAAATAATCTCTTAAAAATAATCCCATCAAAACATTACCTAATGGCTCTTAGGTAATTAATTTCTCTCATTATCTATTTAAAGTATTTACAGGATTAAACAAATACAACCCTTAAAAGTTACTCTCTCTTTTTTTGAAGACTTTGGTTCAAAACTTACAAATTTCAGATTAGCAAGAAATTCATTTCAGTGTAATTAAATCATTTAATTTCATTATCGTTCGGATAATAGAATTGTTTAATTATCTTTTATGAATTGTCATTAGTAGGAAATACATTTTTTTTAATCTCTTCAATGAAAAAAAAAAAAAAAATAAAAAAAAATTAAAAAAAATCAAAACTCGGAGTGCGCTTGTTAAATGTACATGTTGAAAGTACTTTAACGTTTAAAAGAAGAATTGCTTTGAATGAATATTTAAATGATATTATTTGTTTACTTTACTTAAGCGAGTACCAATTAAATGATATAAGATCAAAATAGGATGTTTCTAATATTCAAAAATTTTAAATATTGCATGCTCATTTTAAAGAGAAGTATTTTTTTAAAAATTACTTATTTATTTAGAAATTTTTATTTTTATAGATTTTGATCACAAAATATAGGTAAAAAAATGCATTTTACTTGTGTTTATTAAACTATATGTATGAATGAATCAAGAGTTGGCTTTGAAAATTTAAAAAAAAAGAACAAATAAATTTAAATTAAAAAATTGGAAATAAAAATGAAATTAACAATACAACAAAAATTGTTTTATTGCAAAATTACATGTATAACAAAAATTACATATATTAAAAAAAATTCTAATAAAAGGTATTAAATTTATTTCAAAAACAATAAGAAAAAATACTTATTTGTATTACAAAAATAAAATATTTTAAAAACTAAATGTCTCTCTATGTATTTAAAATATTGCCTGTCAACCTGTTGAGAGATTTCCAAGTATCCTGCCAGCAAGTATCTTCCAAGCAATTGCAGGGTAATTACATGCAAAAGCCATAACGAGAGGCAATGATTTCCTTTCATTACTCCTCGGTTAGTGGTTTGTAGTATATATTCAGGGAATGGTCACTGAAAAATATATATGTATAATATTCCTGTGTGTGTGTGCGTAAAAAAAGTATGTTATGCAAATAATTAAAATGTCAGAGTCACCATGAACGCTTGGGCTAAACAGTGCTCTCTGAACTGCTACTAAAACCACGTAAATAGAGGGCTGTAGCTGGACGTTGATGAAAGTCTATGGTGATATATGCTAGTAAAAAACATTAAATGAGATGCAACTATGGTTCTTCGACAAAAGAGAGCGACATTTTAACAACGGAGTTTAAACGGGAAAGAATCATCAGCCTTCGTGAAGGAAGACTTTCCTTCCGTGAAATAGCAGATCTTATGCAGTGTAGCAGTAGCATTGTGGTACGATTTTTGATTCAGTGAACCGATGAGAACCAGTAATGTCTAAATTCGGTAGTGGGCTTCGAAATGTTACGTCATCTCACGATGACAGAGATCTGATCCTCATGGCTCTGACGGTCCGTACAGCTTCATCTGTACAGATGGCTGCATGTTGGTTCGCAGCTACAGATGTGTCACTATCTAATGTCAATTCGTCGTCATCTGCTTCATAGCGGACTGGGTACAAGAACTCTTTTATACAACATAACCATCGCACCACTTGTGGATGAAATAGGCCTATAAAATTAGAGACTGACGTACAAATTGGCAGCAAGTGGTTTTTTTTCCCAACGAATCCATATTTTGTCTGTGGTGCCATGATGACCGCATTTGATCTAGATGCCATGCCAGTGAAAGCTACCTTCAGGTGTGCAATATCGAACATCATAGTAAACGAATACATAGAATTATGGTCTAGAGCGGGAATGCATATCATGGACGATCTCAACTGCTACGAATTGTAGCAATCTTAACGGCAACAGGTACATCATTGAAGTGTTGGGACGAGTAACTATTTTCCTTCAAGGCCCTCCCAAAGGTATCTTTCAACAGAATGATGCCCGTCCACATGTTAAATGAAATTTTAAAGACTTTTTTTTCAGCAGAACACATGCAGCTTCTTCCTTGGCCTGCGTTTTCGTCGGATATTTTGACTATTGAATATGCTCGTGATCCTCGTCCTACAGTTCTGCAGATGATCTTTGGGTACGCATAAAACAATACAGAATGTTCTTCCCCTGACAGACATTGAAAATCTGTTTTACTCCATGACACATCGTATTGCAGAGAGTGGAGAACAGAACACAATACTGATTTCTAACTCTTAATATAGTTTTATGGCTTTAAAATTTTAATCATATATTTGTACGAATACAAAACGTTTGTGTATTAAATTAAATTTAATTTTGATGATACTTTCACGAGGTTGCAATTTACGAACACGAGTATATATATACGTACGATACATATATATATATATATATACATACGTACGAAAAGCCCATATATTATTAATTAAATATCAATTGGTTCACTCCTATAGCGTGAATATTACACATAAAATTTTTTATTCTAAATATGTGTTATTTTTTTACCGCCTTCTTTATTTGCATATATAAAGATAAAATAATTCACTTATCTTCATATTATGTGGTGTAATTATTTAAATCATTTTTATCTTTTACATCAAAGTCAGTGTTATTGACAAGAGAAAAAAAAATTCATTGAAATTCAAATTTAAAGTCTAAAAGCTAATGCATTAAAAATTGTAGTAGAGATTGTGTTAGACTTCTAAGATATGGGAACTTGGTTCAAAACTTGATAAATCATGCCATGCATTAAATTTTACATAATATGCATGGAATAACAAATCCTTAAGCCACAAAATCCAACAATGGACTGAAGGAAATGTTAAAAAAAATCACAAAGAAGTTGCATTTTTAAGTGTTTGTTAAAAGTATTTATTTAGTAAAAAAAATATAGAAAAGAAGAATTAAAAATTTAATTATTTAAGAAATAAAAAAAAGAAATAATTTATTTAATTTATTTCCCAATGCAATTTTATCCAATTCGTAAAAGAATTACTGGAAGACAATAAAAATTATTTGATAAATAAAAAATGTACAGACAATTTGGCCGTTTGTACGATACTGTGTCCCTTATGTTATAAGCCAAAACATGTTTCAGCTTGAAGTTAAAACAAATATAGAAATTAAATAATGTTGAAAAAATATTATTGGATATAAAATACTATAGAAAAATATTATAGGATAATAAATATTAGTGAATAAACATCGTAGGAGATAAAATAATATTGAAAAAAATATTATAGGTAATTAAATATTTCAGAAAAATATTAATATGTCTTAGTAAGTGCAAACTCATTCGTTATATAACTTTAAATCCAATGGAATTTCAAATTACTTTTTTCTTTCTTTTTTTTTTTTTTTTTAGCAGTAATTTACTGAATTAATTTTTCCATACCTATTTATCCAATTCGTAGAAAAATTAGTTGAAGACAATAAAAATTATTAGATAAATAACAAATGTATAGACGATTAGATCATTTGTAGGGTGACGTGTCTCCTAAATACATTATCAGCCAAAATATTTATCAGTTGGAAAATAAAATAAGTATAAAATTAAAATATTGTTGATAAAATATTGTTGATAAAATATTATAGGAGACAAAATAATTTGAAAAAAATTTATAGGATATTAAATATTATTGAAAAAATATAGGAGATAAAATAATATTGAAATACTATTATAGGTAACTAAATATTATAGAAAAAAATATTATGTCTTCATCATCATCGTCGTCGTTGGTGCAACAGCCCAGTGTGGGCCAAGGCCGTTTACCTGCTGGTAAATTTCGAGACGAGAGATGTTTTTCTTTTCACGGTGTAAGGTTGTCAGCTCTACGCCTGACACTCAACAATCCTAAAGATCAGGACCCAAGATTTAAAGTGGATTCCGAACCACCATGGCACCGCTGGGATTTGAACACGAAACCTGTGGTACCGAGGGTCAGGGCGCTATTCACTCGGCCATTCAGGCCCTTTTAATAGGTCTTAATAAGTGCAAATTCATTTGTTATATAACTTTAATTTCAAAGGAGTTTCAATTTCTTAATATTTTTGTAGCAATAATTTATTGAAATTATTTTTCCTTATTTATTTATGCAATTCGTAAGACAATACAAATTATTTGATAAATTAAAAATGTACCGACAATGTGGTCATTTATAGGATACTGTGTCACTTCAATACATTATCAGCCAAAACATATACCAGTTTGAAAATAAAACAAGTTCGAAAATTAAAATATTGTTGAAAAAATAGTGTAGGTTGCTAAATATTATAGAAAAACTATTAATATGTATTAGTAAGTGCAAGCTCTTCGATTCAGTCGAGTTTCAATTATTTCCTTCTTCGTAGAAATCACAGATAAAATATTTAAAATCATTTTTGTTTTAAATTTATGTAATTGAATCTAATCAAAATAATTATTCTTTTATAGAATAATTCTTATCTATAACTGATTCATCTTATTTAAGGACTGGATTTTTTTTTACATGATTAATCCTTTCGTTCTTGAAATTATCGCTCTGCAATAGATCCAAAGGGTGTCAATGACGACAGAAAAAAAGGAACTACTGACTTAGACACTGATAAAATAGATATGATTTCCTTTGATGTATTCTCAACATAAAGAATCATTGCTTAAAGGTGATTTCTTCCCTTTTTCGTCTTTTCTCAAAGATGCTTGAAGCTTTGAGATACCGGAAGATGTGCTTTTTTTTAACGATTTATTCTGACACCTTTAATATATGCCCTAGAAACTAGATTGAGTTTCGATAGGAGATAAAAATTCTCTAATGCGGTAAGATTTAATATAGGATTGTTATAAGATATATTTTTATTCTTTTAGGAACTATAAAAAATTGTAATAGTTTAACATCCAATAGAATTTTTCAAGCGATAGTTCAGATGTAGTGTAAGAGAAATGCAACTTTTACATAAAAATTCTGTATCAGTTTCAGGTTAATGTTTATTTTTATAACACTTGTCAAATGATGCACTTGTCAATGAACACTTGTCCTGATGGCCGAATGGCTGGCGCTAGGTACTAAAGGTCTCGAGTCCGAGTCCCAGTGGATCGTATAGTTTTGCTGGGATTGTGTTACTCACGTCAGTAATATGTCTTCAAGCTATACATGCCCCATGGTAGTGCTAAGTGAGTAACACCTGTGCAGCCCTTGCTTATTGTATAAAGATAACTGTCTAGTACTGCCAGTTGCATTAGGACAAAAAACATTTTTGATACGAAGAGCAAACTGCACATCGGATCAATTTTTTTTTCTCCATTCGAATTAGAACCCTTCAGAAATTCTTCAGGTATATTTTTCATGTTGATTTCATCTTTTTCCCTCTAGAATACACGGAGAATAACACCAAACTGCGATACTAGGACAGATAGGACAAACGAATTCAACACGCAAATCATTCCTTCTGCATCCCCACTCTTCTTCATACATTTCGGATAAGGCAATATTTTATTTAGTTTACTCATGACGATTGTCTCGTGCGTTATTATTATTATTATTTTGCATCATGGACTTCTCCTTTCTTAAAAAGCATACCAGAGAAACTCAGCTCCAAGCTGCGAAATTCAAGGATGGTGCTATCTTTGGGCTTATCAAAGAATACAAACAGAGGATCTACACCCACAATTACAATTTTGGTGTCAAATCTGCAGTATCACTTCACAAAGGATATTGCAGCTGTTATGATCCATCAAAGTCAGATCATTTTCTGTTCTCTCATTGGTTAAAGTCCCAGTTTTCACTGTCACTGCAGCCCTGTTATGATCCATCAGAGTTAGGTCATCTTCTGTTTAATCGCTGGCAAAAGTCACGCTATTGCTACTTTGTGATTCTCATGTGCCAGTGTAAAGATATTAAAGATCTCCTGCCATACGGTTCATTTCCTTGGCCAACATACTTTACAACTATTATTGAAAATCACCAATTAGTTACTCCCTCGTCCAACGAAGGTCCAGAAGATGGCCAACTTGATTATGATAGTTAAATATAAACCACATTAAACCAACTCGTTTTCAAAATCATTTTAAAAGTTTTAAAATTTATTTTACACATGTTTGCACAATGCAGACTTTATTAAACAATTGTATTACAAATTATAAATAAAATATTCCATTGTTTTAAATGAAGTATTCATAAATATTTTTTTAAAAATTACATCGATTTATTCTTATAAAACAATAAAATAAAAATGGACATTCCACAACGCTAAATCTTTGCATATCTTTTTTATTGAGTTCACCCTCAGTATCTTCGCCTCAGTTATATAAATATTTTTTTCTTCAATGGCGCAATAGTAGTCCATGGTGTTCAGTGGAGCCCCATTGTGTGTCGAGCCCATACCATGGTTGCGACATGTGTGTCAGGGTTGTTACCTACTGGCAGAATTTGAGGTATGATATGCTTTCTTTTTTACGGGTAGAGTTGTCAGATCTACGTCCAACTCTTTACAGTTATATTAGACCAAGGTTGCCTAATGGCCGAATGTCTGGCGCTCGGTACCACAGATTTGGAGTTCGAGTCCCATGGGCGTTTTTGGTGATTCGGAATCCATTTTAGATCTCCTGCCATATATACTCAAGAGCCAAAACATTATGATCACCCCTACATTTTGCAATGAACTCGCCTGGATGACGTGGAAGGCCCGTGATCAGGTGGAAGTGGTATTTAACTGGTATTAAGCGGTGGTATTAATCCATGCCAAGGCGGGTTGAAGCTTTGTTGCACGCCAAAGGTGGGCCAACTCGTTATTGACAGGTGGTCATAATGTTTTGGCTCTTGAGTGTATTAGTAGTAACTAAGCAATCTCATATGACAGTACAGCGTCACAAAGCCCAATCAGACTTCCCACCCACATCATTCTCAATCTGTAAATTGATAACTCAGCTCTACGCACAGTGATATGGTGTGGTGTAGTTGTAGTAGTAGTTTTCATATTAGACCGGGACTTACAGTTTAAATTTAATCTCAATACATTGCAAATGTTCATGGCACCACTGGGATTCGAATTCGAAACCTACGGCACCGAGCGCCATAGAGATAGTCACACGGTCCTTACGTCCACATATAATATATATATATATGACATCAGTGGGTCCTATGTACCACTAAATTTAATTTGGATTTCTTTAACTACCATACTATTTATCTTATGCTAAAATACTAATTAATATTAAGCTCTTAAGGATAATTTCAGATATTTAATCAAAAAGAATATACTGTATTATGTATTATATATATATATATATATATATATATATATATATATATATATATATCAGTGGGTCTCATGTGCCTCTTATTTATATTTACTTTTTTTTAAATACCCTACTATTATCTTATGGTAAAATACTAATTAATATCAAGATCTTAAAGATAATTTATGATATTTTATAAAAAAAAATTATATACTGTATTATGTATTATATATATAATTATATTATATTATATGTTTGTTTAATTAAATATCGGAAATTATCTTTAAAATCTTGCTATTAATTAGTAACTAAGCATAAGATAATAACATGGTTTTTGAAAACATCTAAATATAAATACGGGTACATGAGACCCACTGATTACATATGATATATATATATATATATATATATATATATACTATTATCTTATGCTTAGTTACTAATTAATAGCAAATTTTTAAAGATAATTTCCGATATTTAATTAAACAAATTATATGATTAAATATGTATTATATATATATATATATATATGACATCAGTAGGTCTCATGTACTATATATTTTTATATTTATTTTTATATTTTGATTTTTTTAACTACCAAACTATTATCGTATGCTAAAATGCTAATTAATAACAAGATCTTACAGATAATTTCAAATATTTAATAAATAATATTTCTTGTAATATATATTAATATTTAGGATTTCTTAAATAACATAATATTATCGTATTATAAAATACTAATTAATATCAAGCTCTTAAACATAATTTCGAATATTTAGTAAAATAAATTATATATTGTAACATATTATATATATATCTTTAATATATTATATATTATTTATAACGTAGAATCTTTCGTTATTCAATTATTCTGTATGTTTCGACTTCACAAGTAGCTCTATGGATCATGTAGAAGACAAGTGTTTTTCCAAGTAGATTGATGTTTCTGTCTATATTTGAGCATCGTCTGGTCTTTCAAGAATTCGGGCCTGCGAGGGTTTTACAAAGCATTTCTGCCCAATGCAATTTTTCAAATCATTCATAACAAAAGATTGAATCCTGCGAATCGGATTTATCGCCTACGCTGTTTTATGGAGAGCAAGAAATACATTTTGTCACATTCTAGCAGCCAGACACAATTCTTGTTTTCGTACTACGAGTAAAGTATGTGCTCCATTGAATGAAAACCGTTGCACTACATGGCATTTTCTTTTCTTCTGGTAACATGTATTTATTGTAGCCATGAATTAATTAAAAAGATTTAATTTAATAAATATATATATATATATATATCTATATATATATATATATATGTATATAATAATTCAAATGTAATTTTTTAGCAATTTATATTTTTTTCTATTAATTGTATAATCAACAGCGTTGCCTATAATTATAATAACTAATATCTGATAGGAGGGATTCAGGAATAACAAACGTATTTCACGCTAATCAAAAAATAAACAGTGTTCCTTGTAAATATAATTGCTAACATCTCACACAAGTGTTTCTAGTATAAATGATTCACACTTAACAGGTTGACTGAAAAGTTCATATGTTGACACATAGATAGAGCTACTAGTATTAACTCCATCTGATTTTTAGTTAGCCCTAACATTCAAAAGACAAGTGTTTAAATTTGACAGCTGTTGCACTAATAGTATGTGAGTTATAGCATTTTTAGTGAAACAACTTTTCCTAGTTTGAAAAAATGGATAAAAAGGAATTTCGTGTGTAAATAATGCATTACGTTTTTAGCGAAAAAAATACTATTGAAGCCAAGGCTTGGCTTGATAAACATTATTCGGACTTTTCAACAGGAGAATCAAATGTAGAGAAGTGGTTTGCTAAATTTAAAAGAGGCGAAATGAGCACCGAGGACAATGCACGCAGTGGACGCCCCAAAGAGGCTGTTACCGACGAAAACATCAAAAAGTCCACAAAATAATTTCTGATAACTGTAAAGTGAAGTTGATTGAGATAGCTGAGACCCTAAAGGCTCGTTCCCACCGAGGCGAGAAGCGACCAAGATGCACGCGGCTAGCGAGAAAATTTTTTCCACCGGTTCCCACCGAAGCGACAAAAGTCGCTTTACTCCTAGTGAAGTTCCAGTTACTTCTACTAGATGGCAGTTTCGATTGTTTACTTCCGAGGTGGAAAAGAGCGCGCAATCACTTTTTATTTGGCGCGCTTTGTGACTCGAGCGTATTGCAATGGATCATAAAAAAAGAACAATCGCAATTTTATCGCTGTTAGCCTTAAATCAGAAGAAAAGGCGATGTTGGGTGAGAGAAATTTATAAGAATCGAAGATTACAAGGTGCCTCAGAGAATTTAATAGAAGAAATGAGGCTTTCTGATACAGAAAGTTTTTTTAATTTTTTACGGATGACACCGGCACAGTTCGATCATCTTCTAACGCTTGTTGGGCCGATAATTTCGAAAAATAATACGAATTATCGTGATTCTATTCAAGCGAAGGATAGACTGGCCCTTACCTTAAGGTATGTGTATGCATTTTTATCATATTCTATTTCATGATCATTGAGTTTAATATTTTTTGTAATTGTTGAGTATTTTAATTTTAAAAATAAATGAGTCAAGCTCCTACTCATAAATGTTGTAGTAAAAAAATTTATTTTATTTTAAAAAAATGTGAGTAACATTCAGCATAAATATTAATTGCATTATGCAATTTTTTTCTTTTTAATTTTTCATTCCTTAAAATATGTATAAATAAAAACCTAAATTAAGTGTAAAATACCTCTGTTAAAATAATTCTTAAATTATGTATTAAGAAATACTGTTATGGAATTTTAAATAATTATTAATTAAACTACACAAAATAGTTTCAGGATTTATGGATAACTTGAATTTTAATGTTTGTAATAGTATAACGTGTAATTCTCATTACTGGGCTTTTCAGATTCTTGGCCAGTGGTGATTTAATGGTCAGTTTGTCCTACCAATTTAGAATTGGCCGATCAACTGTAAGTCGGATCATCCGAGAGACTTGTGAGGCTCTACGGGATAAATTGCACCCAATTGTTTTGGCAAAGCCAAGCAGTGCAAAATGGCTGGCTATTGCGAATAAATATTTTGCAAAATGGCAATTTCCAAATTGCATTGGAGCAATAGATGGAAAACACGTATTAATTCAGGTAAATTATATAGTTAAAATTATTTAAAGCAACTATAATTAACTAGTAATTTTGATAATTCACCATTAATTTTAAGTAATTGAAATATATTTTCACAATTTATCATTTAACACTTTTTTTTTTGTTATATCTGATATAAATGTATTAAATGCTTTTTTTTTTCAGGCTCCGCCCAATACTGGTAGTCAGTACCATAATTACAAGGGAGGCTTTAGCATTATTTTGCTAGCCTCTGTGGATGCTGACTACAAGTTTGTGCTTGTTGACATTGGGTCAGAAGGCCATAATAGTGACGGTGGTGTCTTTAGACACAGTGTCATTAGCCAAGCCATTGAATGTAACCAACTGAACATTCCAAATAGTGCAGCATTGCCTTCAACGAAGACGGTTATGCCATTTGTTTTCGTTGGAGATGAGGCATTTCCCCTCAAGAATTATTTAATGCGGCCCTTTCCAGGAAATGCCCTTTCAAAAGAAAGGCGCATTTTTAACTACCGCCTATCAAGAGCTCGGAGGTGTGTTGAAAATGCTTTTGGCATTATGGCAGCCAGGTTTCGAATATTTCGGAAACCCATTACTACCAGTGTGGAAACATGCAAGGCAATTGTTGCAGCTACTGTATGTTTGCATAATTTTTTGAAACTTGCAGATGATGCCATGCCACCTTTAAAGAGAAGGTACTGTCCTCCTGGCTTTAGTGACACCCTTTCACCAAATGGAGACACTATTTTAGGTTTATGGAGACAAGAGAAATGTGCGCTGAAAACGGTGGGTCGCTTTGGGAGCAATATGCATACGAAAAGTGCAGGCCAATTGAGAGAAAATTTTATGCAATATTTCTGCAGTGTAGGGCAGCTGGAGTGGCAGGACCACCATGTGTTAGACGCAGGCCGTGCATATTGAATTTATTTTTAGTTTCCTGTAAATATTTCTCCTGCTTGTGTTATTTTTTGTTAAAATCATTATTTAATATGTATAATCTAAAATGTAAATCTAAATATGTATAATCTGATTTTGTTATTAGATGTTAAAATTTATATAACAATCAAATAAAAATATCAATTCATACCAAATGTTCTGTGCAAATTATTTTAAATTATGGTTAATATCTCCTTTGATCAGATTTTTTTCTTTGTATCTACACATTAGTAAAACAGAAATAAATGCATTATTTTTACAACAGAATTTTAAGGATTTGCTAGATAATTTATGTAATACATAAAATATTTTATACTCTCATATTTTTTGAAATTTAAATATGAATTTGAAAGGATTAATATTTAATTAAATTGATAAGATAAAGAAGAAAGTGTTAATTTCTTATAGAAGAGCTACATTTCAGAATTTGATTCCATAAAAGAAAATTTCAGTTTAACTTTGTTTATAATTCAGTGTAATGAATATTTTTTTTTTATATTGATATATTGTCTCCAGCTGAATAATTTTGAAACTAATTTTTATTGAACATTTTTTTTTTTTGTGTGTGTTAAATAATCAAATGTATTGACCTTTTTAATGGAATTTTAAATTTAAAAATAATGCATCTTCAAAAATAATAATATAATTCAGCAAATAAGTTTTAAAAACAATGCTTGTTCATATTTACATATGTTGTACTTAGAATTAAATATAAAAACCTTTTTATCACATTTCTTTATTCATTTCGCTTAAAATATTGTAAAAAGCATCTAAGGCTTTATTTTGTTTCTCATAGCTGAATTTTCTCACAGTTGCCGCAGCGAACTCCATGAAATATCCAATCCGATCCATTTCGTTAATTTCACACACCTTCTCCAAGGCCCTATCAAACAGTTCTGATTTTCTTTTCTTTCTTGGAGGAGGTGCTTGGTCAATGAAAGAACTTTCATTCTCTACATCTGAAAAAAATAAAAGAAACGGTGAAATAAAATGTCATTAAAAGGATTTTTTTTTTTAAATATACTTTATCTTTTACACATTTTTGGATTTTTAATTAAAATGAACTTTTAAATAGAAACAGATGTAAGTTATGAATTCTTCTTTATTATTATAAACATTTCTTTCTTTAATTTTTTTAAAAATATATTCAAACTTATGTGGGATTGTTTTCAATAAAATTTTACTTTGATGTTATTCAAATTATGAGTGTTTTTTATCATTAAATTTCTTTGTTTACAAATTTTATAATATAGTTTAAACACCATTATCATTAAATCAAATAACTGCATTATTTGCTTATACTTCACACTTTTGAAATATGGAGAAATTTTCTTAAAATGTATTCATATGCTGGAGTGAAATGCGAGCACAAGCTAGTAAGTTTCTTAATCACATACAACTGAAAACTTAAAATAACAGTTTACTAAATATATCTTTTAAAAATGTTTACATTCTATAAAAATAGAAAAGTGTATGCATCAGAAAATTAAATACTTACCAGTTTCAACCAATGATCTCTCACAGGAATCTTGAACGTCTTTTTCATCCTGGCTTAATAAATTAGACCAGGAGCTAATAAAATAAATAAATATGTAAATACTATATATATGTATACTTATTCATTTAAGAAATCTTTGAAATTGAATGAAGTACCTTTTCGTTTGGAGGTATGGCTCCAAAAATGACATGGCACTGTACAATGCCCATGGTTTTTTATATCTGCTGTGACTACCACTGGGCAGATTCATCAAATTTTTCTCTTTTCGGTACTTGTCCCGCAGATACTTAAATCTCTCCTTGCAATTGTCAGCTGAAACCAATGTATCAATTTACATTTTCACATCACTATAACTTACTAAAAGTATATAAATTGTTTGGATTAATATATTTAAACATTTACGGCTTGTTTTGTACAGATTTTATATTGAATGTTATGTACATACAAGACATGGAAACATGCACACAGCACAAATTTATGGTTATACACTGAATATGAATTGAAAAAGTGTATCGAATGTCTATTATGAATAAATAATGTTATGTAATATATTCTTAAGCTTGACACATTCATTTGTGCATGTCATGCTTTATAAGAGCATAACAATGTTATGGTAATTATTTTAGACTATTGTATTTAACATTATGAATTATTCATAAATATTTTATGTTGAATGTAACTTGCATAATAAACACAAGCAACAAATGTAACATCATGACACAATTTTATAGAGATTTTACATTGAATATGAATGCACAAAGTGTATCTAATAATTTTAAGCCTAAAATATTCATTAATACTATTAATAATTTACACAGAAGCAAAGATATAATTACTCACCATTTCTTTCCATGGCAAATCCAATTTGCTGCCAGGCATTCTCCCTCATTAACCTATTTTTGTGATTTGCATCACTCAAATCATACAAATGAGGATATTTTTGTACCTCACTTATTAAGACTTCATCGAAACAGATAGACATAGACATATCGCTGAGAACACGAGAAAGAGCAGACACAAGAAGAGAAAGAAAGTTCGATCACGTCGTAATGGCGGTAAAATCTATTCGATCCTTATTGGCTCAATCCAAGTCACATGACGCGGCAGGCGTTTGAGAGTTGAAAGTTGGGCAACTTCAAGCGCTTAATTTCAGGCGAACGCAGTGAGGCTAGTGATTGGTCAAATTTTAGTCGCTTGCATCTTGTCGCCTCGGTGGGAACGAGCCTTAAAGATATCAAAGGAATGTGTTGGACATATCGTGAATGAATATTTGGATATGCGAAAGCTCTGTTCAAAGTGGGTGCCGCGTGAGTTCACAATCGGCCCAAAACAACAACGAATTGATGATTCTAAGCAGTGTTTGGAGCTATTCAATCGTAATAAACCCGAATTTTTGCGTCGATATGTGACAATGGATGAAACATGGCTCCATCATTTCACACCGGAGTCCAATCGACACTCTAACTCACATACTAATAGTGCAACAGCTGCCAAATTTATACACGCGTCTTTTGCAGGTTAGGGCTAACTAAAAGTTGTATGGATTTAATACTAGTAATGCCATCTGTGTCGCCTACGAACCTTTCAGCCCACCTAGTATATGAAAAAAAAATCAACAAAACTATAAAGATAAGAACTAATATCTTACAAGAATGTTTCAGGAATAAATGTTCCACGCTTATTTGATAATCAAACCAAAAGCAGTCTAAAGATAAGAACTAATACGTCATAAGAGTGTTTCAGCAGTGAATGCCCTACACGTATCTAATAATCAAATTAATAGAAGTATAAATATAAAATTAATATTTCACAAGAGTGTTTCAGTAATAAATTTTCCACACGTATATAATAATCAAATCAATAAGTATAAATATAAGAACTGAAGTATCACAAGACTGTTTCAAGAAAAAATATTCCACACGTTTATGATAATGAAATCAACAGAAGTATAAATATAAGAACAGATATCTCACAAAAGTGTTGTTGTCACACATATACATTCTAGTTAAGAAAAAAGTGCAACAAGTCTGGAAGCATGAAGTTAATCAAAATTTAAAGAACATTTTTAATATCTTTACCGCAACTTTATCAAAACTTAAAACAACGAAATTGTTCATTTTTACACGTAAAATTATCAATAGCCTAAATATACAATTTGTTGAAATTTATACTAAAGATGGATATTTCTAAATACCCTATTTGCAATAATGAATTACTGATCATTTCGAATGATGGGCTATGAAAATTAAAGGAACATATGACAATGTTGTATTTTCAATAATGTTCCTTTTGCTTAAAATACTCAAACTTCTCAAAATTCTTAGCAAAAAATAATTTTCCCAACTGTAATTTTCAAGTACTTAAAAGATTTACAGGTAAAAGAATTTAATGCAATATTTTTTAGGTTTCCGTGTAATCTCAAACATTCAAAAAATTAAAGTATCATAATAAATAAATTAAAGAAACATAAATTTATAATAGTTTTTCAAAGCCGTTTATAACTTTAAAACACATAAAATTAGAAAAATTCTAAAATAAATATTATTCCTCTCATTTTCACAACAGTAAGTATCAAGTAGTCAATAGACTTATAAATGAAAGAATTTAATGAAATTTTAAGTTTATTTTTGTCCTACTTCTGATTGTTTATGTTTGTCCTAACTCTGATTGTTTATGTTTGTCCTAACTCTGATTGTTTATATTTGTGCTGAACACTTATTGGTAAATGATTGTTTTTCTATATCACCATATTAAATAAATTAAAAGAATATAAAATTATCTTGCATTTGCGATACATAGCTATTCAACATTTATGCATTCATTTAAAAAAATACAATATTTTAGATTTTTTCGTCAATAGATAAAAGTTTAAAAAACATAAATATAAAAAATTCAGTACTTCAAATAATAAATAGCTTTAACTATAAGATAGATGCAAATGAACAATTGTACACTTAAATGTATAGTGTGAATTATTATTAAATAACTCTAATAATTCACATCTCAAGTTAAGTATAAATATCTTGTATAAAAAATTTAATATAATTAACAAATGCATGGCTTTTTTTATATACTTAGATCATATAAGAAAATTTAGTGAAGATTTCAATGGAAAAGATGATTATGTACTATTATTGTACAAGGCGTAAATACATTTAATTTCTATAGTTAATATCATTTATGATAAATTATAAAAATATTCATACACCTGATTAAAATCAAACGATATATTTTCGTTCTAAAGAATCAAATCCGTGCAAAAATTATATACAAAAAGTTAAACGAAATTCTATAAAGGATGGATTATTTTGAATGATCTTTCCAACAATGGATTAAGTTAAAAGAACACAAATTTAGAAAAAATTATTACCTTAACTAATAGATAAATTTAATGATAAATAAAGCTTTGAAATAAAGTGACATTTGCTGACTTAAATCTGCATTGGATTAATTTATGCACTTGCAATTCACATCTTCAAGTTAAGTTCTCTTTCAGAAATAAATCAAATAAATTATTAATACTGATTTAGCTCGTGTACTGAAAATTAATGATGATTCAAATAGAATGGATAAATTTCCACTATTATTGCGCGTGATGTTAAATTTTTCAATTTCTATTATTAATATTCTCCATGATCACGGTAAGTATGAAACTATTAACAACTCTCTATTAAATACCAACGATACTCTTTCTTTCTCAAGATTCAGTACATTGTAAAAATTATATAGATAGAGTTAAATAAGTTATAATAAATGATGGTATTTTCCCCAAGATATTTTTGACAATGAACAAAAATTAAAAATACAAAAATTTTAAAAAATTACCATTAAATAAATTTAAAGATAAATAAAAGCTAGAAATAATAGAGCCTTTGTACAATTCACTGGTAATTCACAATTCCTCAAACAATCACGATAATTTCACATTGATGATATTTTACAAGAATTATATCTTTACTTATAATCATATTTTAATTAAATGAATATTAATATTTACTTTAAAATATTCGGACCAATTTATTAAAATAATATTTTTTTAAGATCTTGCTAATAAAAAATGTAGGTATTTAATTAATAAAGGTAAATTAAGGTTTCAGTTCTAAAGTAAGGTTTCATTTTTATTCAGAATTTAAAATTAAAATTATTCAAAATTATTAAGCTTTCCTAATTAAACTGACAATCCTTAATTTTTTTATCAGTCTCATAAGGAAAGATTTTTTTTTAAAAATAATTTAAATTAATTATACTAAGTATATTAATAAAATACTTCTAATTTACAGTTTTTAATATTTACTTTTAGTTATTTAATTTTTAATACTTACTTTTAGTTATTTATTTATTATTTTATTTTTTACTAAAATTATTACTTACTTATTTATTAATATTCAAAAAAATATTAGGAAATATCTTCCAAGAATCTTTAAACAATAGATACAATTATAAAAAAATACAGGTACTTTAATCAATAAAGGTAAATTATTTAACTTTTTTTTAGAATTTAAAACTAAAAGGATACAAAATTATTAAGTTTTCTAAATTAAGTTGACAGTGAATAAATCTTTTTTATCAGTTTTATAAGGAAAGACTAAAAAACGTATGTAATTTAAATTAATTATACTAATTATGTTAATAAAATACTTCTATTTACCCAAAAAATATTCGGACAAATCTTCCAAGATCTTTCTAACAATAGATAAAAATATAAAAAATGCAGGTACTTTAATCGATAAAGGCAAATTAGTTAACTTTTACTTGAAATTTAAAACTAAAATGGCCCAAAATATTAAGATTTCTAAATAAAATTAACAATCAGTAAATTATTTTTATCAATCTTACAAAGGAGATTTAAAAGATTTAAATAATTTAAATTAAATACACTAAGCATGTTAATAAAATATATCTAATTTACACGTACGAAATATTGATAATTTTGATATTTAATCCATCATCAAAAAATTAATTTTTATGCACATAATTTGTGCATTTAATCTGGTAAAAGAAAAAATATAAATATACCAAACTAAATTATTTGAAAAAAAATAAATAAATAAAATGGAAAAAAATAAACAACAAAACCTTAACAGTGTCTTTTCAGCAATTTTAACTCAATAAGTCTAAATCCACAAATATTTCCTAAAATATTTCTCGTATAAAATATCACCACTCCATTTCTAACATTATCAAAGCTAAACTATTGTGAAAAATATTTTGATCAATAGTCGTTGAATCGCAACTTTCCGTCATATTGAGTTATGATTTCTGGAAATATTGAATTCAATAAATTTACGTTACGATCTATTTGGTTTGATATATAGATATATATATATTTTTAAAAAATACATTTTGTGATATTTCAAAAAATAATGCATCCGGTATAAAAACTGCCGATAATTTCATCCATTTTTCTATTGGAAGGAAAGGCTCTGTATTGAAATATTTAGTATATTGGTTGAATTTATCGCTTTGTTAAGAAAATAATAAATAAGTAAATAAAAACAGTAAACAACTTCTACAGTTGAAAAAAAAATACTTTGAATGTTTTTCGTACATATTTATCACATTGTTCTGCACTTAAAGATTTACTTTCATTTTATTTAAAGATCTTTGTAAAAGTTAAAATTTAGATTTAATATTATTTACTGCAGTTTAAAAAAATACTTACTAACTCAAATTTGAAATTGTACAGTTATAATTTGAGGGGCATGATGGCCGAGTGGCTAACGCTCTGGAGTTCGGTACCACAGGTGTCGAGTTCGAGTCCCGACAATGCCATTTTTGTTTGTAGTGATTCGGGATCCACTTTAAACCGTAGTTCCCATGACTAATAAGAGTGTTGCAGGGTTATTGTTATTCCGCGTCCGTAGCTTTTCTTCAAGCTACACGCGCCTCCTGGGTAGTGCTAAGTGAGTAACACAGGTGCAGCGCTTGCATTAAGGCATTGAAGACAATTGTCTAAGTGCTTCCAGCTGCATTAGAACAAAAATAACAATTATAATTTGTCTATATTTTTTTGCTCTGTTATTTAAGAATTATCAATTAAATACTTTTAAATTATAAACATTATTACATAAAATAAAAGACAATTAATTCGTACAGAAAAATTATCTTATAATTTTCGAACAAATACTGCATAGCATCAAATGAAAGATGCAACTTAAGAAGAATCAAAATAAAACTGACAATCTTGTTCTAAATTAAAGTATAATATATATATATATATAGCACTAATTCCTATTAACCTTATATAATTACATTTTTATAACAAACAACCACTGACTTATATATATAAAGAACTCAATTTATAAACATTAAAATTAAAGAAATAAATTGGGAAGCGCACCCACTTCACATTCCAAAAGTTATTATCTGTATTTGTACCGGTAAATATATATATATATAATTGCATGTAATCTACCACGGTTATAGTCAAAGGCTAACTGCATTTGGTTGATAAAGAAAAGACTCGAATCAATTTGTTAAATTCTATTAACACTTTTAACGGATTGAACGAGTTACAGCTCAGTTCAGGGAGGAAACAGCAGTGAAAAATGTTGCGTGCACTAGCTGAGACAGTTTCTATGCATCTGCAGTCACAGATAATATAAACACACCACTAAAAGTAGCCTGGTTAGCATATTGCTCAGGAAAGAACTGAGTGCCGTAAGGTAGCAATAAATTACAGAAGTACAACTTTTAGTTGTGGCTGATACTAGCAAATAGTGAAATACGTGTAGCAACCCACGCAGATGTATATATATGAGAACAAGTTTTACTTTTTGACCTGGTTGATTTTTATGTTCACGCTGCATTTGTAATATTTCTTTCTTATCTATTTCTTTTCGTCTTTTTCTTACATTACTGATTGATATGATTTAAGTCCCAGCAGCTAATACGTGCATTGAATCTTGAATCATATTTTCTGACTTCCGTGTCTCTTGTTTCGAAGTGTTTAATTGACGCTGAAACGTCTAAAGGAGTTTTTAAAATGATTTTACTATGATTTTAAAATTTTGCTCATATTTTGATCGAAATGACTGAATGGAGCGTTACGTTTTTATTAAACGGAAGTTATTCTATAGCTTTGTTTAACAAATTTATGGAATTTCACTAAATGTCTAATTTGCTCTGTTTTTTGTATTGTGTTCAAACTTTTCTTATGGAATTTTTTACTAAGCTAAAAACATTCAGTATATTTTGCATTGTCTGCAGGTAAAATTTTAAAAAAGGGAGTAAACAATAAATCGCAGTTCCTATTACATTTTATGGTAATTGGCATCAACAAATCTGCTTTCATTCAATATTGTTAACAATATATACATCTTACTTGTTACTTATACTTACATAATACTTGTTAACTAATTAAGTTGTTTAAATAAAGTCATAACAAATAACAACTAGACGTATTTATTAGTAATTATTTTAAATGGTTAACGTGATAAATTCCATAATGCTAATGAATTAAACTGTCATTTCTGATGGTTCTGACATAACTTGTTAAATAAAACTATATAAATGTTTAACAATATTTGAAATTAAATTTTAAGTTAAACCCCACACGATAAAGAATAACAAGTGCTAAATAATTGGATTTTTATAAGAATGAAATGTTTTCAATACACCTAAACCTTCTACACAATTAGATGTATATATTATTAATTTCAAATGTTACATTTAAAAAGGTTAACATGTTAATTCCACAAAGCTTTCAAGTGTGATGGTTCTGATATAATTTGTTGTTAAATAAAACTATAAATTTTTAACAATATTAATGAAATTAAATTTTAAAATAAAACCTACACTATAAAAAAAAACAATTGGTGAAGAAATATATTTTTAAGAATAAAATAAAGTGCTCTGGATACAGCTAAATCTTCAGCACCTACCTACAATGATTGATGGTTAAAAATGGCTGTTATCATCACTTGGCATTTGGGGAGATTCCTGGATTGAAAATCAGGACATAATACTCTATGTAGCACACTTTTTCCTTCCAGGCGGTTAAGCTCCAGACTCTTACGCCGGTTCGATTCACTCGTGACTACAACGCTTCAAGGCGTGAAAATTGCTGAGATAATGCAAACTTTATATCCGATACTCGATTTACAAAGTTTAAAAAAGAACGTTTTTTCTCTCTCTCCACCCCCACCACCCCTCTACTTCCGGGCACTTTAGCCAGAAGGCCCCCAAGGTTCCCAATGAAATACCATTACGCTGATATTCCGGTATCGTAAGTTATAAGTAGTTCACTGCAGTGTCAGTTAGCTACTTCAGAATGGCCTGAATGACGATTGGTGCTTTAAAAACATGGCCGTCCTTCCATATGTATTAGGAATTGATTTGGAGTTCTTTTGAAAAATAGCACATTACTTATTTTGTTTCGGTGTATGTGCTGTTCATGTATTAAGAAATATTTGTGAGCTAAATGGTTGGAAGTTTAAAGTTCGTAGCAGTAAAGGAATTTTTTTACGTAAATTTCAGTATTTGATATATTTTGACACAGTGCCACCACATGAATCTAAACTATTTGTTCTAAAAAATAATGCATAATTATGCTATTCATGTATTAAGAAATATTTTTG
>BPLQ01000565.1:0-24476 GCA_021605075.1 Caerostris darwini | reverse complement strand
AATTTGTTTTGTGATTGGCACATCTGAATTATTATGCAGTTTGTTTGTTATTTAATGCCCGATATAATTCCGCCAAACTAAATATATTGACAATCTTGCATTTTTATCAAAAACACCTATTTATGTGCTGATGATTTATTCATTGAAAACAATATCCTCTTTATAAAGTTTGCTATATATTTTACTAATTTTAATTTGGTTTTTCTCTTATTTCAAGATGAATTATGACACTTGGTATTGAATTATTGTTTCCTTTTTATTTAATGTGATTTCTAATAAATTATGTAATCATGTAGTATTGGTAAAATTAATTTACTTTAATTTAAATTAATTCTACTTTTATGAGAAACCTTTGTAATTTTTCTTCAAGAACTGTTGCATTGCAGACATAATTGTACATGTTGTCTTCTGTTGATTTGATTTGAATTTTGCGATAATATTAGTAGTCATTTCTTGATTTAAAAGATAGTATTGTATAAATGCATTCTATTAACTTTTTGCACTCTTCTCTCCCACTCCATAACTGTCAAACATAAAAATAATAATAAAAAGTTTATTCAATAGTATTTAAAAGAGTTTGTTTTGTGGCGGGCCCATCTGAATTAAGTAGAGAAATTATTTGTAAAAAAGGAATTTTTAAAATAAATTTTCTTTTATAAACCTAATCATTATTTCACTAGCTTTGTTTGTGATTGCTCAACTTTGCTGTTCATTTTTCATGCAATGCTACATATTTTTCTTGAGTATATTCTGGAAATTTATTAACAAAATGTGCAAAATATTTTCCTACTTTGTATTTAATTTGTATATTTTCCTACTTTAGCCTTAGCCATGTTCTTTGAAATTTTGTGGATTGCTTTTGGGCAATGTCAAATTAGCTCAGAAATTGAACTTAGTCATCCTGACAAAATACTAAGTGGAAAGTTAAATTTGATAATTATATTTAATTAATATTGTTTTTATGCAATTTTCTTTTCACTTGTATGATATGTATCCTCTTCAGATAAAATATATTCCTTATGATTTAAGTTTTGTGGAATTATGTTATCGTTTAATTGACAGTATTAAACAATTTTGTACTATTTATTTTTGAAATTTCTTAAGATTATTTATAAATGTATATGTTTATTTTTTTAAGATTACCATGTTAGTCACATGTAAGTTTATAATTCCTATACATACAAATTTTAGGTAAAATAAAATATCTCCTTTGCATGACACTTGTTATCAAAGTGCCGCCTGTGCTGAATTTCTCTTAAAAATGGTTGTAATACCTCTAAAAATGGGAGAACACCCTGACACGAAGCGTGTATGCAGGACAAAGTAGAATGTGTAAAGCTATGACTTACACATGGAGCAGATGTGAGTACCATTTATAAAAAAAATACTTGTAGAGATGTTTTTAAAAATACAATTTTATTGTCTTACTTTTACAGTACAGCACAATTAATAAACTTCTACTTATTCAGAAAAACAATGCTAATTTTTCTGTGCAATTTAAAATTGCATTTTTTAACAGTTATATTACAGTAAATCTTAAGAAAAAAATAATTTTTTTTTACAACATGTTAAATCTAAACTGTAGTAAATAGCTTCATCCTTCATATTGGACGTATTAAGTTTGGATTCTCGAATTAGTTCTACTTTAATGCAAATATCCTGAAATAAATAATCGTAAACTTTTTTTAAAAAAAAAAAATTTGTATAATTTAAAAGAAGGAAAAAACAGGTTCCTGCGTAAAGTATTTTGTTTAAAATTGAAATGAGATTGATTATGAAATAAATGAGATTAAAAGCAGATTGCAAGTTATGTAGGATATCAAAATAATCTCTTATAGATAGGTATTTTGAATAACTTGAAGAGAAATAAATTCAGGAGAATTATTTCGATTCTTAAACACTCATGGGGATGAATTGAAATTCAATTTTACTTTAATTGCATTTTATTTTTTATTGCTCTTTTAAAATGTAAAAGTTATTTATTTGTTATGTATTCTAAATATTATAATTATTAAAGTAAGTTATTTTAATATCCTCTTTATTGTAACAAGTATCTTGATATGGCTGTGAAAGTCTAAAAAGCATAATTTAGTGTAATAAATCGATTTCATCTTTTCAAATAAATAATTTTTTTTTTTTTTCACTCTTGACTGATCAATGTAAAGTAACAGGATATTGTATGTTGTCAATATTTCCCAAAGTATTTTTTTTTAATACAAAGGTTCATAAAATTAGGGATTTCAAATGATTTCAAGGAATTCTTATAAGCCATCTCAGCTTTTGTTAACTGACTGTATATGAAAAGGAATCTCAGTATTCAGATTTTGTCGCATCAAGTTGAAATTACTTATTGCAGATTAAATTTAGGATAAGTATGTAAATAATACCTTATAGAATTTTAAAAAGAAAATATAAGCAATAAAAATGACATGGGAATTTATAACAAAAAGCTTATACATATGAATAAGCAAGTTTATGCATTCAATTCTATCCTCGTTAACAAAGAAGTCCTCACAGATTAACGGTTTTTGACAACAAAGGAAAAATATATCAGCAGCAATATATTGAACAAAAATTAATGTTATTTCATTATAAAACAAAGTACATATAATTCCCTATCAGCATTTGTTACTCCTTTTAACACAAATACAGCAAGTAAAATAATTTTAATTAGTTTATATAAGAGAAAATGTACAACATCAAAAAATAATAACTAATTATTAAATTAATTTTTCTATATTTAAAGTGATACTCTTTAGAGAATTGAAATGAGACTATTCAGTAGTAAATCTAACATTTATCTATAATTATTATTAGTATTTTAGTTCAGAAACAATAAAAGTTAATAGAAGGGAGAAGAATTACACTATTATCTTCTAACCAAAAAGTTCACCCAACAGTATCCCATAATTCAACTCCATTAATTACAGTAATGCAACAGCTGTTTTTTTTTTCCAGATGCTTATATTCATATAAGGTAGTGGGCATCTGAAAATTAAATATATATTCATGATTAATATTAGAAATTATAAGGAATAAAAAAGTATAAGTAAGCATGAAATAAAATTTTAAACTAAAACTATCACCATAAAGTTATCTGTATTGTATGATGTGTATAAAACTTTTTAATAAATTATGTACAAACAGAATAACACAAATTTAAACAATTATTTGACATACTATAGTAAGTACAAATGATAAAGAAAATTATGATTATAATAGTACTAAAAAAAATTATACATTAAATGTAAAAATATAATATTTCTAATATGTAATAGGTATAATTTGAGTGATAACAGTAATTATAGAATGAGACAATATATTTCTACAATTTTTGCATACAAAGAATTATAATAAATCATTGTGCTGTGAAAAGACAAATGATGTTATTCATATATTTATATATATAGTCATATCAATAAAATTAAGCATAAAAATTTCATTATATATTATTGAGTTTGTTAAAATTATTCTCCAAGCCACTAAAAACAGAATGTTTAATTGAAATTTTAATTACTTTCTAATCAAAATAGTATAACAAATAAAGAAATCACAAATACTATTAATTACATCAATAATTTAAAATGCTTAACTTTTATAATGGAAAAATTATCTATTGAAAGATAGTAATTTATTCGTATGATTCAAATTTCAAACAAGGAAGAAAATTATGATTATAATAGTACTAAAATAATAATTGTAAATGTAAAACAATAAAATAAAATATATTAATTTAATGCAGGGAAAGATCTGCTTTGAAAACTACATAAACATACAAATTTTTTTAAATAAAAATAGACAATAAATGTAAAAAAAAATTATATATATTTATAACATTACATATAATTTCAGAGATAACAGTAATTATAGCAAATGAGACAATACATCTCTAGAATTTTTGTATAAAAAGAATTATAATAAATCATTGTGCTGTAACTACAGAAATGATGTTATTTATGTATATAATCATATAAATAAAATTAAGTATAAAAATTTCATTATATACTAGTGAGTTTGTTAAAATTATTCTCCGAGCCAGTAAAAACTTAGGATTTAATTCAAATTTTAATTACTTTCTAATCAAAATAGCATAACAAATAAAGAAATCATAAATACTATTAATTACATCAATAATTTAACATGCTGAATACTTTATGTAATTTTTGTTACAAGCATTTACATCATTCAAGAAACTTCAGAGATATCTGAATAGAAAATTAAGTCAATTATATAAATATTAACTGCAAAATCAATATAAAAATGACAAAATCATAACCGTTGCGAGCATTTAACAAATAAGTTATGATTTGAGAAATTAAAAAAAGATTTATAGAAAGGAAACATTTCAGAAATATTGAAATGTATTAAATAAAAACTTAAAAATTGTCTTTTCATCGTAATCAGCCATGTAAAACATAAAAGAATAAGCTGCAAATAAACACAAAGGCGTACAAATCAATCTTATGTAATGAATTAAATGCTAGTCACAAAAACTAAAAAAAGCTGTGGAGATATTTAAATAGAAAGTTAATTTTAAAGTATTTATTTATACAATCAATATCAAAATGACTAGATATAACATATAACCTTGGCGAGCTTTAAACAAATTAGTTACAGTTTAAAATCAAGAAAAGACTTATACAAAAGGAAAAGTTTAAACATATTATATATTAAAAAGGGATTTAAAACTGCTCTTTTCAATTATAATTGTGCATAATACAAGAAAAATAAGCCATAAATCAATAGACAGGGAAAAAAAAAATATCTGATGGAATAAAATAAATGTTTGGCACAAAAATTATATGAATTACAATGCTTTCAAAACTTTTAGAGAATATTAGATTAATAGTAATATGATAATACTATATTGCTTTTTTTTTTTTTTTTTTGAAATTTACTCTTAAGTTTTCACGATGGAATTATTTTAAAGGTTAAAATTAATGTATATTTGCTAATAATCATATGAAACAAAATTCAAAATGTTGGTAGAGAAAATTTTAAAATGTCAATTTCAAGTTGTCGGAATTTTTTCTTGCTGAACAAATAATGAAAAATCGAACACATTTTTAGAAGAATGCTCTACATTTGATATTTGTTGTAGTATTCGCTAATCAGATTAGAAACTTTACTCATATGTAGCAGACATTATTTCCCAGGATAATTTTCTCGCTGACCATTGCCAATAATGCAGATAGGACATCAGTTAATCCTCACTTTCTAAAATGAATAAAAAGTTAATATGAAAATTAAAAACATCACAGATTACATAAATTTCACTAACATGCAAATATATTAAAGTGGAGGAATAAACTTAATATTTAAAACAATATAATACATAAAATGAACAGTAACTAAATAAAACTTATAGGCGATGTACCCTATAATGTGAAAAATTTCAGTTTCGATGGTCACACACATATAATAAAACTTCAAACAGTAATTAATTGAGGTTGTATTTTGAACAATTACAAAATCTACAATATTACTTAAAATTGTTTGATAATAACAGATTTACAAATAGTAAAAAAAAGAAAAAGTTACACTGTAAAGTACCATTAAACATTTATTTTTAGTTTGAAATTAGAAAAAGTTTTATACAAAAAGAAAATTTCAGAAATATTATATATTAAAGATTATTAAATAGGAATTTCAACTGCTTTTTTCATCATAATCGGCCATATAAAACAGCAAAGAATAAGCAGCAAATCATCACACAACAAAGTGCATATAATTCCCTATCAGCATCCTTTTAACACAAATACTGCAAGTAAAATAATTTTAATTAGTTTATATAAGAGAAAATGTACAACATCAAAAAATAATAGCTAATTATTAAATTAATTAATTTTTCTATATTTAAAGTGATACTCTTTAGAGAATGAAAATGAGATTATTCAGTAGTAAATTTAACATTTAGCTATAATTATTATTAGTATTTTAGCTCAGAAACAATAAAAGTTAATAGAAGGGAGAAGAATTATACTATTATCTTCTAACCAAAAAGTTCATCCAACAGTATCCCATAATTCAACTCCATTAATTACAGTAATACAACAGCTATTTTTTTTCCAGATGTTTATATTCATATAAGGTAGTGGGCATCTGAAAATTAAATATATATTTATGATTAATATTAGAAATTATAAGGAATAAAAAAGTATATGTAAGCATCTAATAAAATTTTAAGCTAAAACTATCACCATACAAGGACTGCAATATCTTTCCCATGTAAACATGTTTGATGCAAAGGTGTATTTCGACTAAGAGGCATTAGAATTCATTTTTAACAATTCCAAATTGCCAATCTGAACAATTAATTTCATCCAACTGAAAATTATATATATAAAAATCAGCATCATACATTTAAATCTTAACACAAAATTGAGTTGCCCTTTATGAAAACAACAAGAAATCTCCAGCAGGAAGAATCTGAATTTTCACAGCAATGTATAACATAGTAGCCACTTGACCTATTTTCAAGAACTTTTTGAGAAGCATAATGCAAATCTTATTTTCACTTAAAGAATTCATCTAAAAAATAATAAATATGCATCTATACTAATTATGATAAATTTTAAGGCATATAACAATATAAATTATCAAATAAGTTATCAATTATACTTTTAAATTCATTGCCTATAATTAATTAAATTTTTTAAGTAAATTATTCACAGCATTTATATACTTCAGTACTATAAAATTTTGTTAAAAATATTTTTATTTCAGATGTAAATTGGATCATAAACTTTCCTTAAAGGACATAGGACTTGTTGTCACTTTTAATAACAACGACTATAACTGAAATTCATAACGAAAAAAAAATTTTTTTTTATAGACATTTTCATACATTAAACACTTAGAATATTAAATACCGAAGAAATAAATTATACAATTCAAAGTCTATAAAATATCAACATTTAAAATAACTAAGCTGGAATTTGAATTATATCCAAATAATATTTAACATTTTAATCTAAAAATCTACTTTTTACTAAAATACTTTCAAAGTAAAATAGAAAAACAAAAAACAAGTAAGGCAAGAGTTATTGTAAATACAACTAAAATTTCATGTTTGTAATATGCCATTTTAAATTAGATGCAATTTTATTTTCCCAAGTCCTATTTTATTTTCCTTGCCTACTACTTGAGCCTTATCAGGGTGTCAGTAATATCTTCAATTATAGTAATTTTATTATCCTTACTAACTGTGTGCATAAGGGAATCAGAATTTTTGTTTAATGCCTTCTTTTTATCAAAGTATTCATACATCTTTTTCGCCATCATTGATATATTATGTAACTTGCAAACAACTTTTAATGTTATTAATGCTGACATGAAATGTTGTATAGTTAAAAAAAAAAAAAAAAAAAATAACTTTCCAGTAAATATATTAAATGACAACTGATGATTAACATTTTATATAGTAATAAATTGCTTTTAGCAAGACACAGAATTTTCTTTTGGCATTTTACACTTGTATTTCAATCACAAATACTATAATCTTTAAATTTATTTTCATAATCGCTATGTCTATATCCTATTATTGCACCTCATTTATTAAGATAAAAATATATTTGAACATTTTTAATATGTTAATGATATACTCGTTTTAATAATCAGTAGCCATTAAACAATGAAGAAACATAGTAATTGTAGAATAAAATTTAAAACTATTACAAATAAATACAAAGCTTATCAAAATTAATTAATTTCATATAAGATAAAAAACCTAATATCAAAATATATATTTAACCACAAAAGTAATACACTTTCTACTCATAAATTCTCTATATATTTTTAAAATGCATTCACATGAAATATTTCTAAATCTTTTTAAAGTACTTACATTTTGCTCCATATTTAAGTAATATTTTACCACATTCTACTTTATGAGTTAGACATGCTACCTTCTGTAAAATAATGCATACAATCTAACGGACCATCAATACAAAAAGCATTTATCTGAAAATATTTATATAATTTATAATCATGTTAAAGAAAAAGTTTGTTATACACGAATTGCTAAAAAAATTTAATCTTACACGCCGTTTCTGATGTTGCCAAATTGAGATTTAAAATTAGTTTCGTTAAATTAATCTATTACTTGATTGATTTGATAATTTTTTTTTCTCTCAATAATAATATTGCATTATTATTGAATAAAATTCAATTTATTAAAATTATTTCAATATTGAAATAATTTCAATAATAATATTGCAATTCATTTCAATATTGAAATAATTTCAATAATAATATTGCAATTAATTTATTGATTAATATTGCAATAATAATATTGCAATCAATTTCAATAATAATATTCATAATAATAATTTCAATAATAATAATAATGTGTGATATAATAACTTTACTTATAAGTTTACTACAAGACGCCCTGACGGGACGAATGTCATGGTGGTAGCCCTTTTGAACACAAATTAGCTCCATTACCAAAAGGTTTTAATCCCCAATTACTAGTAAATAAGAAAAATTAGCGGGGATGCAAATTAATAAGAGAAGTGGTATAATAATAACTCATGCTGCCATCTGGTGAATAATACTGAAGGTTGGGCGTGATTGGTGAATTTCATTACTTAAATTGGTAGAGTAGAAGAAAATGTGATAAAAAATAAAGAATTGCTATTGAAAAGGAATAAACCATTTAAGGTTTATAATATAAATACAATTAAGAATAAAACTAATCGGGGATAAAAAGGAGTAAATAAAAAATTTGATGAGTAATAAAAATTAAAGGAACTATTTAATAAATAGTTCTAAATTAAATTTTTTGAAAATTCAGAAAAAAAATAACAATAAAATAATAAAAACTTAAGAATTGCGATGGAAACTTGATTTTTAATCAAAAATTAAAGTTAGGAGAGAAAAAATTAAAAACAAGTTAATATTAGAATTACGCCATCAGGTGCAGCTATCTATCGGCAAAAAAGTGATTTATCTAGTTGATTCAAAAAAGTAAAAATAATAAGAAAAATTAAAATAAAAAAGAATGAATGAGTTAAAAATTAAGTAGAAGGCATTAAAAATTAAGAATTTATTTAAAGCAATTAAAAAAAGGTAAATTAACAAGGAAGAATATTAAATAAAAATTAAAGGTGGGAAATTTCTTTTTTCTTGTTTAAGAAATTTTCCCGTGAAGAAAAATAATTAAAGTAAAATCTAATAATGTGCAGGATTTAATGAATGAAGTTGATTGATGAAGTTCTTGGGGGATAGAAATCATAAAGTTCATTGGGAGATAATGGTAGAGTTGGTAATGCAGTTGGGGCTGAATAGAGAATGCTGTTGGTTGAAGGTGTTGTATGTTTGTTTGTGTTGTTCCACCTGTAAATTACATGCCACTTTCAACCTATAGCAGTTCCAGTACAGAGAGGAAGTGTAAAAAGAGGGTGGGGTGGGGTGGGGGATTGGGGGTTTGTTGCTCTAGTTGTTTGTGGTCACGAGGGCCACTTAGATCGGGATCAATAGTTTAAAGTGGATTCCGAATAACTACAAATATCCATGGCACAGCCGGGATTTGAACTCGAAACCTGTGGTACCGAGTGCCAGTCAGTCGGCCATCCGGCCCCAATTGTTGGTCTAGTTGTTTGTGGTCACGAGGGCCACTTAGATCCTGATCTAGGTTTAAAGTGGATTCCGAATCACTACAAATATCCATGGCACAGCCGGGATTTGAACTCGAAACCTGTGGTACCGACTGCCAGTCAGGCGGCCATCCGGCCCCAATTGTTGCTGTAGTTGTTTATGGTCACGAACTCTACTTAGATCGGGATCTATGGTTTAAAGTGGATTCCGATTCACTACAAATATCCATGGCAAATCCGGGATTTCTACTCGAAACCTGTGGTACCGAGTGCCACCCACTCGGTCATTCAGGCCTCCTGCTTTTAGTTGAAGAAGAAAAACAATTAAGTTAACCTTCTGATCCTGGGATTATTCAGAGTGCATTGGCTTTTCAGGGCCTAAAAACTCTTATGCTTAAAGACTTGTGGATATATGGACGACACATTAAGATATAATGAATTAGTTTCAGTGAGTCGTAATACATAAAAAAGGAATTGGTCAGCATTTGCAAGACAAGATCACAGTCAATCAGAAGGTAAATGTTCAAAAAAAGTTAAAACTATTCTTTTTTTTATCTAATAATAATAAATAATAAAATTAAAACGGAAAAGGGTGGAACAGCAGTTCAATTAAATTATAATTAAATATTGAAAACAGCCAGAGGACGTTAAAAATGGAAGGAGTAACAATACCTCGTGTTAGACCGGGACCTACGATTTAAAGTGGATTCCGAACCACTACAAACATCTATGGCACCGCCGGCACTCAAACCCCAAACCTGTAGTACTGACCGCTAGCCACTCGGCCATTCAGATCCTTTCAATAAAAAATTATTTTAGGGCTTTGCTGAGGTTGAAAACTGACGGGCCATGACACTGACACTATGGCCAATATAATTTTTAGTTCAAGAATTTTAAAAATTGTGCACAGGAAAATATACTTTCTAGCAACAAAAGTTCCTAAATTCAGCAACATTTTTTTGCAATAATTGCTCTTTTTATTCTAATTAGTATAAGGAAATTAACTATTCATTTTGAAACTGGTTGAATGACCAATATGTCTTTATTTGTGGTCATTCTAAACATAGGTCTGTCATGAGTAAATGTCACCTTGCAAATATTGAAGCTTTTCTTTATAATGATAGGCTTTAAGAAGCATTATTTGTAACATATGCAGCATTAAGCTGGAAATTTTTATGATTCATTGCCAAAGTTATTATTATTATTTTGTTCCTTCACATTAATAGCTGTTTAGGTATTTTGCCTGTTATTATTTTGAAAACATAAAGTTTTGTTTCAAGAAGAGAAAATTTTTAATTATATATAATTAAATATAAACTTATTTTACAATAAGTAGTTGAAAATGTTTTAGTTTTATATGTTTTAAATTATCTTTTAATCCATTATGGTTATATTCGATGTTATACATTTAAAACATTTGATCTGTTGTTTTGATACTGAATGAATTCTAGAAAATATTTACTGATTTAAATAAATGGGAATGAAAAGGAATGCAGCTCGAATGAATTTTTTATAAAAAGTAAATTGGTTAGATAAAAATAAAAACTACTTTCTTTTTACGCATAATGTTGAGTCGATGAACATTGAAATTGGGAGCGTGTAAAATTATTATTCTAATTGTTATGCGCAAAACTTGATTAGATACTGGGAACTTCCCTTTTCTTCACAGCCTTGTGGAAATGCTTTTTAACAAGCCATCCCATGGAGAGTGTGGGAAGAATGGCTAGGACCTTCCCCCCTCCTTCCATCGTCCAATTAGCGTGGTTACACTTTCGGGATTGAGGAAATCAGCGAAGAAGACCGTCTCTGCCGCAATAGTTTTGTTATTCCAATTATTTGGATTTGTGTTGTCTGAGGGAGCGCTCCTAAAGATTTTGTTATGGAATTGTAGTCGAACGGCGCCTTTCTCTCTGTAAAGCAGAATGCATGAATGCAGCATTCCCATAGCCTGAGAGAGTCCTCGGGATGGTTCCAGAAATGTTCTATCCATTCAAAGTTGTGCTGAAGAACACACCCGGGTTAAAAGTCCACGGAAGTATTCTGGAAAATAACTGTTGATAATTTTCACAGCTTCTGGTGTTTGAAATCATTTTAAAAAAGAAGCCATCCGTTAGACTGGACATTTTTGACAGCTCTACTTTTAATCTTTAAACAATGCATACATATACTGGGTGTTGTATTGTTTTTTAAAATTGGTAGCGGTAGAAGGTTTTTTTTTAAATGAACTCTTGCTCCTAAGGCTGATGAATTCTTCTATTTTTTTTTTTTTTATTATTATTTTTATTTATTTATTTGCCAGCTGCAGTAGAACAACAAAAAAAATTCTTTGCTGTAAACATACAAAAGAAATCTATCCATCTTTCTATATTCGCCGTCAATTTATTCACCTTCCACATCGGTAGGTCTCGTGTACGATTTGTATATTTTTCAATGTAATGGTCTATTTAAATAGTGAACCAATACAAAAAAATATAGTTTTAACGTCTAACAACGAAAGGAATCGTGATGTTGTAAAATGTCTTCCTTAATTTCACGATTGAACGCAAATGACGAATTGAATTGAATGATGAACCGTAAAATGAAATTGAATTGAATGATGAACCGTAAAATGAAATTGAATTATCGCAATTTGGATTGAAATAGAATGCTACTACTCACAATAACAATATGCAAGTGAATTGCTGTTTCATATGAAGACATTGTTTTAATTCAATACATTCGAACAGATCAGATTGGTTTGTCGCTCTACGGTCATCTTGTACACACGAGGGCTAAACAGACCGGGACCTACAGTTTAATGTGGATTCCGAACCACTCACAAACATCCATGCCACCGCCAGGATTCGAACCCGAAGCCTGTGATACCAAAGGCCGGTGCGCGAACCAATGAGAAGCACAAAGGTTTTCATATCATTAGTTTATATAAATTATATTCTGAGCTATTCTGATTTCACGTGCTTTTTATATAAAATGTCTTTGTCGTGATTTTTTTAACTTTATTTTTATAAAATGGTGTGAAACTCTATAGCTTATATATATTTTTTTTCAATTCCTCACGTGCTTTTTCTTAAATCGCTTGGAATTCTATAGTTTTTTTATTTTAATTTGGAACGATAACTGATGAACGTAATTTATTGCTTGAATGCTATTTATCGATACTTTTTTCCTTTCTTTGTTTTAAATTGCATTTTGTTCTTGCATTCATGGCTAACTTGTCCGGCCAATCAGTTTTTTTATTCTTTATTATACATTTTTTCTTTTAAACAGTCTAATTTCATTGAGCATTAAATATTAATATTCTTCTTTTAAAAAAAAGAATCCGGGTTGAAGTAAAATAAAATTTTGAATTAACATAGTGTTTCTTATATATAAATATGTTTATAACGAGAGTGATATATAAGGGTTACAACACGTCCATGAGTTTAAACAAAAATTTTAACAAAACGGGGGTTGAGGCTTGAATCCGCTTGCGGCACTGTCGCAATCGCTCCTTCAGAAACAAGGAGACTCGACGGCGATTGTACATCGCGTCATTAAGCAGTCCTGTTGGAGTTTTCCGGGTTCCCGCCCATACGACTCACAAATGCGACCCATTTACCCTTAACGGTCCTCCCCATCACATGACTCATGGTGATGTTCCATTCTCATCTTTCGAACTGGTAGGGGGCCAAGTGTGGGGAAAAAGAAAAGAGAGTTAAGCGGATGTGGTGTTGTGGAATAAAACCAAATTAATAATTAACTAACAGGATTATGTTTAACCATTATATGTTTATGTTTGTAAACCTATTTTAAAATAACAAAAATGATTTATAAATAACATGCCAATAGAGTATACTAGTAGCATGTGTAACTAGAGAAAGCTTTGTTCGAGATCCGTTAAGTTGTACGGAATCGAAAGCTTCCGTGGCTGGGATGGGCACTGTAAACCAGTAGGCTTGCGTAAACAAAATTAGGAAGAAAAAAAAAATGCATAAATTCGTTAGCCTTAGGAGCAAGAGTCCAGTTAAAAAAAATCCTCACAATTTTTTCTCTTTCTCTACCGTTACCTCTAATTTAAAAAAAACGCCCTCTAAATAGATGCCCCGTTTAAACATTTAAAGAACTATCAAAAATGTCCAGTCTAAAGGATGGCTTCTTTTTTAAACGGCTTTTGCAGCGTTCAATATCAAACGCCAGAAACTATAAGCTAGAGAATGTTTTCATTTCTATTTCGTGGAGGACCTATTACGTTTATATTTTTTAAACGTAATTCTGCATTTCTGCAATATAATGACATTGAGATTTCAAATAGTTTTGATCCTATCCAAAATTTTAAAATCTAAGACATGAAGAAATAAAATTTTTACAGTTTCGATAGACTTTAAAAGTAGGAATTCCTGGTCACCTCACAATTGTTGAGCACAATGACTCTTGTTTGCCTTTCAGTACATAAAGTTCCATACTGCAGTACAAAAGTGACAAAATAGAACCGGGACAAGCATTTACCAATGAGGAATTTTTTTCATCAAATACGTTAAAATTTATTTTTTGTTGTTTTAAATTTAAAAGAAATTAAAATATTATTCATATTATATATAATGCTTAAAAATTCACATTAAATACTATTTAATTTGCTTTAATCTTTCAAAGCCTCTTGTAAACCAAAAATATTATGGGTCCATTTCACTCGTGTATTTAAATAAAAACAGTGTTTAAAAAATGTTCTACACTGCAGAGTCTCGGATTTATGGAGCCGTGATTTGTAGAAGACGGGATTGAAATCCGCACGTGGGGCAGCGAACAATGAATTGAAGAAAGGATGCGTTGCAGTTACGGGTATGACAGCGAGGACGATAAAAGATTATTATTATTAATATTATTAAATTAATTATGTGCATTTGTTCATTTAATGACTCCTTTTAAAAATAAATTTTAATTAAGCCGTTAATTCATTCCGTTCATACCTCGTCGACGAATGCGAAATCAGTGGGCGGCGTTGAGTTTGGACACGAAGAGTTAGAACAGTTGAATTGCAGATGTCAATCATCGCGAAACAATGCATGCGAAATGAGGGGTGGAGTGATGATTGGAGAAGCGAGGCCGTAAAAGCATTCGATTGGTCGAAGGAGGAAGAAGCCGCAGTATGCTAGGTTGTAGGCGTGTTTAGCCGTCGGAAAACTTTTAAAAAATGCTCTTCTAATGCGTCTTCCTTTCAGGAATTGCAGTTGGGGGTATTTGATAAAAATCAATCGCTTAACAAGAAACGTTGAAAGTGGTCCAGGACATCGCTAACCTATACTTCTGAAAACAATACCCGTATATTTTATAGGTAATAATAATAAATTAAAACTATAGAATTCTAAACGATTTTTAAAGAAAGCACATGAAAAAATGGACACATAAAAGTCAATAAAAAATCATAGACTTCTAAAGGATTTTCTAAAAGAACACGCGAAATAAATTTAAATGAACCAATAAGAATAGCTAATGAAAGAAGTTTAAACAATATATATATGAACCAACCAGTAACGTTGATAGAGTGGTCCAAAATATCGCTGACCCACACTCCCTAAAACAACACTCATATATATTATGGGTAATAAAAAATAAAAACGTACAAAATTCCAAACGATTAAAAAAAATAAAAATAAAAAAAAACCACGCAAAATAAATGTAATTAAATCATGAGAATTAATAGCTCGTGAAAGAAATTTAAAAAATAAATAAACCAATAGGAAACGTGGAAAATTGCCCTGGACATGAATTTATTATTATTAATATTATTAAATTAATTATGTGCATTTTTCATTTAATGACTCCCTTTAAAAATAAATTTTAATTCCGTAGCTGTTAAATTTCATAATTTTTAACACTTTTTTTCCTTTGAAATGTTAGTTTTTTTTATTTATGTAAAGAATGAAGATAATAAATAAGTGTTCAAATTAGATATCAAAGTTTCATATTTCCAGTTTTTCTCAATGCCACATTTTTAACCAAAACAAAAATAAACAAATAAATAATAACTTGAAACGCAGCAGGGCTTTCAATGCAAAGAAAGGCATTTCTCTCAGATTCAACAAATAAATGCAACGCACTAAAGGTTTCCCGTTTCTTGCCTGACATTGGAAAATGATTACATACAGATCTTCGCATATATTATCCAATCACTGCTTTCAGAAACGAGGAGAATCGAGGGCGGGTGTGTGCAGTAGTCTGCTGTGGGCGTACGTTGAAGTCAATGTTTTCAAAAAACAGAGTAGAATCAATGGCGATTATGAAGAGCGTCTCGCCTTTCAGGTTTGCAAATGTTCTACCACTGTGGTGAGATGAAACGTCCAGATATCACTGTTTACTTCTATTTGTGCATTGGAAGCATCCCTCTAAGCAATAGAATTCATATTTGAAAGAAATCCCTTTTATAGGCGTGGTGTTTGAACTGTCAGCTACCAAAATACATCGAATTATTCAAAATTGAGTTTCCAGTTTCGAAGTGTTGAACTCGCAAAATGCGAATTTTTCCCATTTATTAGATTCGAGTGAGGAATTCGAAAAGGTTACGGATGGGATTCCAAAAAATTGCTTTCTTTTCGTACTTCAGAGCTGTGTCTACACTATAACGAATGCAGTTGAGGCTGAAATTACGCACACTTTTGTCAGCGGGGATTAGGCGCGAATCCTCTGACTGCTTTAAGAAACAGAGTAGAATCGATGGCGATTTTAAATTAGGAATTCCCCCCATTTCCTGACAGCGGCATTTTTTAGTTAATAAATATCGCACAAAATAATACTGAAATTATTTATCAATGAAAAATCTGCTTAGAATGCACACATTAAACACTTCCGCCATATTATTGATTACTGATATGAGGAGAACTATTTGTTTTCGCACCGCATAAAAAATAGTTCTATTGTTAACGTACAAATTTAGGATTCGACATTTTTAATAACGAATAATTATTTTAAATAAGGGTGTATATATTTGTTTTCCTTTAGGGATCCGTTGGAGGCTTTGCTGTAGACATTGCATGAAAAAAAGGGTATTTGTGATGTTCAGCATCTTGTGTATTGGTGGGAGTTTTTTCTCACATACGATACGCAATTGCGGGGTAATTCCCCTCCTTCTTCAGCGCCACGGAGCCAATTCAAACTTCTACCCCCCACCCTTTCCCTCTTTCTATGAGACCACACGGGTTCTTGGACTTGTTTTAAATGTTGCTGTCTACCGAAAGAGACATTTTTTTCCCCTTACCTTAAATCAAATTCTGGTATTTTTCTGTTAATAAATATCGCATACGAAAATACTGAAAATATTTATCAGCGAAAAATCTGGTTAGGATGCATACATTAAACACTTACTTACACTTCTGCCTTATTATTGACTATTGATGCGAGGGGAACTATTTGTTTTCACACTGCATGAAAAAGGTCTAATCATTCCGTTGTTAAAGATGACTTGAAAATATAGGACGCTGTTTGAGTTTATTTGATTTAATCTTATGTTTAACGAATTCAGTTTTAATTCTTTCAAGAGGTTGCCGTTTTATTTTAATAAAAAAAAGTAAACAATAAAATATTAGAAAAATATTTTATATTAATATTTTTAATTTATGGCTCAGTATGAGAAGGGAATTTAAATCACAAACGCTAATGTACGTTTTTTTTTTTATTATTTCTTATTTCTTTCTATGCTTTCAAATAACATTAGCAATCGGATAGGGTGGGAATGGCCCAGTGACTGCCGCAGGTTACGGGTTCGAGTCCTGGCGGTGCCATGGATGTTTGTAGTGGTTCGGAATCCACCTTATACCGTAGGGCCTGGTCCTAATATGTCTTTAGAGCGTCGACCGTTGTGCTGACAAACCTACCCTGTAAAAATTAACATCTCCTGTCTAGAAATCTGCCAGTCGGCAGACGGCCCGCCAAAGGGCTGTTGCGTCACTGATGTTGAATTGGAAATTTTTGTTTCAAGAGTTCATTAAGAAATTTATATTTGATTACAAAAAAAAGAAAAAAAAATCGATTAATAGAAAGATTCACCTATTTTTAGACTGTCTGCAGAACTGTATTTCAACTGCCTTTACCTGTTTATTAATAAACTGAAAATAAATAAACACGTTTGCTGAACAGGAAATTGTAAATAAATAAGAGAAATATGTAAATGCTCTAAGCAAACAAACATAACTTATTACATTTTCGGCCTGAAATCGAAGGGATCGGATGATTATCGCACCAGTACATAATTCTACCAAAGTAATGTTGTTTTGGTGAGAATCATTTACTATAAACACATTGATACAGTTTTTTGAAGATTTAAAAAGACCAGTTTTCGTAATAATGGTGTATTTTTCATAAAATTACACAAACTCAGAAAAGCTTTTTTTTTCGTTTTCTTTTATTTTATCCTTTTATATCCTCTTTTTTAGTTTGAACATTCAGTAATATTTTTATTGTATCGTCATTTTAACTTATTCATAAGCCTTTTTTCTGATTATCACTTTGATAGAACGCAGGTATAAAAGTACTTTACTGTACTTTGTTATACTGCACTGTGCAATGTAGTGGAATGACTTCCTACCAGTAATATACCATGAAATTAAATTTAAAAAAAAAAAAGAAAAGTATTTTATTTAATTCAGATTATTTAGGTTATATTGGAAAACTCGCCTCTTATCATCGTCCCTAGGCTGCAGATTTTATCCGCCCTTCAGATTTTACTACCCATTTTCGGCGTAGGTATGACAGATTTCGGTTCGGTTTAGCATTCTAATCTTCTCCAAGTTCGAAGATGATTTCCCCTTGGTTTATTCGCTCTCTCACGTGAAATGTATCAAGCATTTAAAAAAAAATTGCAATTTGGAAAGTTGTAAAAAAATAAGGAAAATACTGTTGGAAGACACATAACTACGGACTTAAAAGATTAGTAACGATTTGTTTCTGATGGACAACAAGTTCTTGTTTTTATATCTGAACGTGATTAATTAAAAAAAAATTTTATAATTATTGTCTTCGTCTGCATTATTATTTTTTTTTTCCTTATTACTAATCCCGACTCCTCCAGTAAAACCTTCTTTTTAAGCCTTGTTCCTTAATTATTTCGAATAATGTTTCACAAAGATAACGCAGTGTTTTGAATAAGAAAGAATTGTTTGAAAAGTAAACAAAGAGACTCGTGAATATGTAATAATTAATCTATGTGATCTAAAAAAAATTTTCTCTCATCTTTATTAATGAATATAAATTGTTCTTTATTGTTATCATTTTTCAAAATTAGTATAGGAAAAAAGTTTTTCTTTTGTCTGATCAAAAGAAAAAAAAACTGATATGAGAAATAAATTTCTTCTATGTTTACTGGCAAATTCGAGTGCTTCGTACATTGAAATGTGCATGGAATAATTCCCTCTTGACTTTTTATGCATGTTCGCAATAAAAAAAAAATTAATGGGGTTCTCTAAGGGCTGAAAATGCTTTGTCATATTAATCCATTTCAGAATTCATTCTATGTGATCTAAGGCTAATTTTTTTCTCTGACTTTATTAGTGAATATAAATTGTATTTTTGTCCGGCACACAGAAACAAAATGATATAAATTGTATTTTGTACCCATCTAATAATTACTATTAACATAAATTATTTTTAATTCCTTTTCATTCAAAATATTCAGAAAGAGGTGTGATTGAACAATTATTTTGCTACACTTACAGTTACTATAAAGCATGTTGTATGAGTTAAAATATATTTTATATCAAACATGTCTGCTCTAGGTGATTATTATATCCTACAAATAATTACTAAAAAGAAATTTCAATTTATATTCTTTGTTTCAGATTAATTACTTCCTCCAAATTGCTTATGAAAGTGAAAAAAATATTTCATATTGATTGTATTTAAAAATTGTTTTTATTAAGGAACATTTTTTGTTGCTCTTATATTGGAAAGGGATTTCTCCCATATTGAAAAAATGCATACAATAATAATTTCTAAAGTGATTTAAATTTTATTGATGAAGGAAAAAGGCACATAATTTAAGTAAATAATTATGAAAGTGATACAAATAGTATGTTTATATGTAATTGTTTTTATTTTTTGGGGGTAATTTACTTTTCAGTTCATAAAGAAAACTTTCAAGCAAGACTGAATATGGCAAAATGTCTGAAGATCAACATAAAAATAATCCTCTCAGTACAAAGAAAAAAAAATTAAATATAAAATCCAAGTTCAATTTTATTACAGAGAACTAAATTTTATAATCAACCTCAATAGGTAACAAAAAAAAATTATAAAATGGGAGGATTAAAAAATACTGAAAATTAAAATAATTCCCCATCAAATTAAAAAATAAAAAGTCTAATTAAGAGAGAAAAAAAAAATGCTTTTCAAATTATACAGATTGGCTTTCCTACAATTAACTAACTAATTTAATTTTCCAGAAATCTATTAAATACTTTAAAAAGTGGTGAAGAATGTAAAAAAAAAAACTGTATAATTGTTAAAAGAACAAAAATTTTTTTTTTAAATTTACTGTGTTTTTACTTTTTGGTTATACAATCTCTATCAATATTTTCAAAAGATTTTTAAAAATTATAATTGTGTTATTAAGTCACAATTAGCAGTGCGATATTTCTAAATTTTTGTTGTTATATATTATAAGTACGTAATGTTATCTGTGTATTTATGCCAGTCTGAGTAAAAAACAACTAAAAATAAAAGAAAATAAGTTTAAAATATATTCTATTTAGGCCTTTTCTGTAACAAAATTTTTACAATCATATTTGATGATATAGTGTCAAAAAACAAAAATAAAAAAAAAATGTTTTCTTCTTTTCCTGTGATATTTTAATGCCAAAGATTTTGTTTGTTTTGTTCTGTGGTGCTCATCCTGCATTTAAAGTTGTCTGTTGTTATGTTTTTATAAGCATGAATCATTATCTGTGATATTTTATGTTTCCTTATTTGTGTACATGTGTGAAAAAAAAAGTAAAAATACAAAAGTTAAAGTTATTTAGGTATTTTTATTGCAAAATTTTAATAAACAATCATACTTAATGATTTAATATAAAAAAAAAAATTAAATATTGTCCTGTGAAAATTTTTGTGATATTTTAGTGCTTTCGTGCTTTTTTTTTTTAAATATGAATATATTCCCCATTGTAAAAAATTGTATAAAATGTATTAAAAAATACAATACATTTAAAATATATAACAAAAAATGTATGAAAAATACAATACATTTAAAATATATAACAAAAAACGTATGAAAATACATAAAAATGTACAAAAAAATTAGAAAAAGTATTAAAAAAGTTAATACAAATTATTGTGTTTGTGACTTTTTTCAATGACTCATTTTCTGATTCTAATATTGGTGTATAGTTACTATATTTTCTGTAATGAAATGTCTTAACATTTTTAAAACATCCATTAAAATTTATCAATATTTTAAAATTACTTTTAAAATTTTATTGCATCAAGTTAAAAGCTATTTGTGATCTCTAAGAAGTACAAATAATTCAAATATATTTCTCTAGTACCTGGTGAGGAAGAAAAGGCAATAAAATCGGTTATAATATGAAATACAATTTAAAAATATTATAAATGAAAGGATGAAAATTAATTTTGACATATATTTTTAACATTAATTATGAATTTTTTCAATTAAATTAGCAAGTTTCTGTGTGCTCATTGCAGATTATAAACTTGCTTTTATTTAAAAGATCGAAAATAATTAAGAAAACTCAAGAACATTTTTTTCTTATAGCAATAATGCAAAAAGATGTGATGTTACATATTTTTTTAATCTATTTTAAAGATATTGTAAAATAATCATGCATTTTTTCCTTAAATTAAGAAAAAAAACATATCAATGTATACCAACATTTATTTATACAGAATAATGCATTGATGAAGGAGTTTCTTCTTAATGTTCAACAACAATACAAGATGAAAAAGGATATTTGATTATATATATATAATGTAGTGTATATAAATATGTGAATATCATGTATAATTTTTTTAAATTGCATTTTTGATCAAACAAAGCTCGCATCTATTTTAGTATGTATAATAATAGAGAACGAATCATTCAGTTGATAACTATTAATTTATTAAAAACAGGAGCAATGTAATACATATTTAGTTATACAGAAATGCCAATTTAGAAGTGGATGATATCAAATCCACTAGATGATATCTACTCCACGTAAACATTTATTGTACTGTCGTGATTTAGGCAACTGCATATGAAAAAAGGAAGAAAAAATATGTATGACAAATTTTATTCATATCTCAGCTATGTGCTTTCCATATTCTAATGCCTATTTTTCATACTATTTTTTTTTTTTTTTTTTTTTTTTTTTAATCAATGCTGGATTCTTCAAAATGTTGTTTCACAAAACACGTGGAATGACATTTTTTCTAAATTGAAACAGAAATTAATTCTATTCAAGAATGGACAAAAAACGAGAAATAAGCATTGCAAGACTTCTGTATTATATTCTAAAAATGGAGGTGATACTTGAATTCAAGAGAGGTATCAGTTGAAGAGTAATTCAAAGACCAAATATAAAAAATTGTTAGAAACTGACCTTCTTGCTATCATCATCCTGATCATTGGCGCAACAGATGATTGATAACTAAGATGATTTAATAAAAATTATTATAAATTTCATTCATTTTGTATGCATTTTCATATTTTATCACAAATGTAAAATGATAGTTTTATTTATTTTTTTTTTAAATAATTTTTATTGTTTGTTTTCCTGGAACTTTTTCTATGCATTTCAAAAGCAAATGATTCTATTATTTTGGTAGCCATAGAGAATTTAATACCGAATTTTAGCAAAATTATTTAATGATACTAAAGGACATAATTTATTTATAATACAATAAGGTGAAGGAGAGGTATTAAGTGTATCCTATATTGTGTAATCATTCACTGCATGTTGCATAAAATTAAGAACAGACATCATAAAATGAAAATTAACATGGTTTTCTATTTTTAACATTAATTATGAATTAATCTTAAATTTCATTTAATGCAATTCCTTTGTTCAGTAAAATAAGCAGATTTATGTGTAAAGTTATATGATGTTCATTCAATTTGTATATCAAAAACATGCTTTTATTTTAAAAAATCAAAAATAATTCAGAAAGCTTAAGAAAAATTTTAATTATAGCAATATTGCAAAAAATTTAACATATATATATTTTTTTTATCTATTTTATTTATATCATCAAGTATTCATGCATTTTTAATTAAATTTAAAAAGAAATATCTATTTATACTAACATTCATTCATTTTTACAAAATTGAGCATTGATAAAGGATTTTTTTATATATATATATATATATATATATATATTTATATATATATATATATATATTTTCATTTGTAAAAGTTCAAAATATGCATTGTCTCTCTGTGAAAGAATTTTTATAAAACTTGCACTCAAAACTCCATCACTGAATTGCTAATTGTTTATAAAAGCCAACAATATTTAAATGACTAAAGTGTATGTTAAAAATAATATATATATAATAAAAATAAAGTGCAAAATTTAAAATGGTTTTAAAAGTAACTTTTGAAAAAACATAGTCCTTTTATCTAGTCATATTCTCCACAATAAAAGATATTATTTTTAAATAATTATAACTTATCCTACTTACATTTCCAGATTCTAAACATGAAAATAACACCAGTAATTTGCCGCAATAATTTAATCTTTTATATTCAATGGTTGTACGATTTAAAAATATATTTGAAATGATAAGAATGTAAGACATAGCAAACCTGAAATGCAGATGAATGTTGATTCAAATTTCAATAACTTTTATGAATATTAAATTATTATACACCAAATCTTCCCTAAAAAATGAAAAAAAAAATCAGTAGGAGCCAATAATAGAAGTAGAAGTAATAGAAGATTATAATTTTATAAGTCAACAATACTTAAATTACTAAAATTGATGTTAAAAATAATATATATGTATAATAAAAGTAAAGCACAAAATTTAATATGGTCTTAAAAGTAACTTTTGAAAAAACAGTCAAAGAAAAAAAATTATTTTATTTAGTCATGTTCTCCATAATAAAAGATATTACTTTTAAATAATTATAGCTTACCCTACTTACATTTAATATATATAATAATATAATAAAATAATAACTTAATATAATAAAATTTAGTAAGACTCAGATTAATACTTAACAATACTTAAATTACTAAAATTGATGTTAAAAATAATATATACATATAATAAAAGTAAAGCAGGTCTTAAAAGTAAAAAAAAACAGTAATTTTATTTAGTCATGTTCTCCACAATAAAAGGTATTACTTTTAAATAATGATAGCTTACCCTACTTACATTTAATATATACAATAATATAATAGAATAATAACTTAATATAATAAAAATTAGTAAGACTCAGATTAACATTTATTGCATATTACAATTTTATTCTAAATATACAAAATTTATGCATTTAAAAAGAATTGCCATTTGCTTTTCAATGTTTACAAAATACAGTTTAAAATAATTTAAAAAATATTGGTTTTTTTTTCCCTCAATTAAATATTTTAACTTATTTTTTTCCATATTTTAAATTCATTCAATATATCATTCATCGTTAATAAAATTTTTAAGTAGATCTAACGACAACTTCAATTTAACTGTACTTTAATAAATATCTTAAAATAAAAATTATATTTAAAAAGAAATAAATGATATTTGTTACATAAATTTTTATGTACTGTTATCAAAATGATAGCACTGAATTTGTTATTTACAAGTCCAAAAATTATATACACATTATTTCAAATAATGTTAGTTGCATACAACATAGCCCTTAAAAAGAAACATTATTAAATTCAATATTATTAATACAAATATCTTATTTTAAA
>BPLQ01000562.1:2105392-2126814 GCA_021605075.1 Caerostris darwini | reverse complement strand
TTTTTTTTTTTTTTTTTTTTTTTTTTTTTTTTTTTTTTACTTTATTTCATTATTAAAAATCTTTAATGTGTTTCTCTATAAAAATATATATATATATAGTTTTAATTATTTTAGATAAACGTTAATTTTAAAAAAATTCCGGGATATCATTTTTTGAATAATATGATTTATGTTAAATATAAAAATACATTCCTATTTCTGTATTAAAATATTAAGAAAAACTTAATTAAATTGTTATAAGATTACTAAAATAACGCCTGTAAAGATTCTCCAATGAGTGAACAAAATGCCAAATGGTGAAGATAGATGAAGATTGGTGATAAAGAAAAATTAATAAAAATACAGTTAATCACTATGCAAGCGATATAAATATCTCTCACCTCAAAAAAAAAGATTTAGAATCCATACAAGTAAATCAAAAGAAGGCTGTTCATTGAATGATATTTACGTGAGTGGAATCCATGAGAAAATTCACCATCAGCAATGAAAACAAAAAGTAGCTTTCAAATTCGCCATTTTAATAGAATGTTTTAAGGTTTCTCACTGCTTTCATAAATGTTAAAATAATCCCCTTAATCCATCGATTAGCGTTTTTTCTAATTGGAAATCAATATGAAGATACCGATATAAAAATAACAATCTATATCAATCTTTACCAATTTCAGGTCATTTTATTTTGATTTTACTTATATACCAGAATGTATGAGGCACATAACAAAAATCAATTTTATTTCCAAGTAAAATGATGCTTGTCGCTGCAAAGCTGTATGTTTCAATTTTTTTTTTTTTAAATTTTTCTTTTCCTATTTATTTATTTATCATTATTTTCTGCAAGACAGTTCGATTTTGTTCAATTCCTCTCTCAAAACCTGCTTCCATTTTAAACCATTTAAGAAATACGATTTTCTTCTTAACTTCATTTTAATCATGTTCAGCAAACTTGAATTTTTTTTTTAAATGTTAAAAATTCAGTTCCGATTCTTCTGTTCAATTTTTTAGGTATACAGAATATATATTTTGTAAATATATTATTATATATTTGTTGTATATACAGAAAGTGAATATAAACAAAATTTTAAAGAAGGGACTTTTATGCAAATAATACTGATGTATAATATTATCTATATTTGCATAAACTAAATTCTCTACTAATTCTCACTAAATTCTCAGATCATCCCTAATTATGAAGCTATATTTTGAATAATATTCTACTAAAAAAAATATTTTCCTTTGAAAATTTAGAATTTTGCATTTGCAGTTTTTTTACTTTCTTTCCCGTTTTTATTACACATTAATATACCAAAAAAAAGAAAATTAATAATATTAATTGATTAGATTGGATTTATTTTATTTTTTGAATATATTTATAAATAAATATATATAACAAATTAATCTCTAAACACTAAAATTCGCTATTGAGGTATTGTCGATATTGCTATAAATTGTTTTATTACATAATATTCAAAAATAAACTTTCTTGAATAGTTTTTTATGGTATTGGATATCAAGGGAAATTTTCTTGCAATGAAAAGTTAAAAATCTATGACGCACGTACAAAGCCTCTGTTTTAAAGAAAAAGAAAATGGCGCCAGAAGACATTAATCAATCCATCAACTGAATGGGATAGCCAGCTGATTCAATACGAGATTTTTGTTTCTTCCATACGTTCCGAGATTAAATTGATCCATTATTTTTTAACTGCCTGGAATAAATATTAGAAAATATGTGCGGGTTCTTTATTTTATAAAAGAATTATTATTATGGAGTAATAAAAGTTCTTTTGTTCTCGTGTCTTCTTATTGATGTCATTTCCTGTCCTGCATATAAACGTTGAAAAGAAAAAAGAACTGTTGTTTTGAGGAAGGGAAGTTGTTTTTATTCTAAAATTTATTTCATTCGTTATTAAAAATTAGTCTTAAGTTTGTCATTTCGATTTAAATGCTGAATTATTCACTTATCTAGTTAGTTCTATCTGTTCGTATCTAGTTAAAAATTTATCTTCGACTTTATCTTACAATAAATAAATAAATAAAATAATAAAAATAAAATAATATATATAATAATAATATTATTATGAATAATAATATTTTCATTTCAGATCACAAAATTACTACTGTGCCCAAAAAGTAAGATCCATTTTCAATTTAAAATTCCCGGGCTTATGGAATTACAATTGCTTTTTCTTTTTTAGGTTGTTGGCACTGTCCTTGACATCTGTGTGAAATTTGACGTCAAAATATTCATGAGTGTTTGAGTTACGCTTGGCTTTGTGAGACGCTAAAACTGATTTCGGCGATTTTTGAAATATCTGAATTCATTGAGCGAAGTACTTACATTGAATTTCGTTTGCGAAAACGTATAGAATGTTGCAGAAGGCATTCGGTGAGCATTCCTATATCGGAAAGAAATGTTTAGCAGTGGATAAACAGTTCAAAGAAGCAAGAGAACGCGTTGAAGACGAAGAGCCCTAGGGTCGATCATCAACCGACGAAGCTCACGTCCAAAAAAATTAAAGATTTGGTGTTTGCAAACCGACGATTTACAATTAGAGATCTTTCTGATGATGTTGCAATTTCAAAAGGATCTGTCAATTCGATTTAGGCCCTCAAACGCGTCAAATCTCGATGGGTACCGAAAACACTGAATGCGCCAACTCACACTGCATTGATTCTTCGTGACTTTTTCGCCAGAAATGAAACCCTATCGTTCCACAACCACCGTATTCACACCGTGCGACTTCTGGAATTGAATCGATGCATCGATTGGTGGTGAATTCGATAAACAATACTTTTTACGTGCATCTATTTCTTTTCTCGTGTTGTTTTTTTTTTCCCCTTCATTTTTACAATAATATTCTTCACATTTTCATTCTTTCTTCGGGATCTATATCAAATTGTTCAACTTACAGCCAACAGAATGGTGTAAATGTCCCTAAAAACATTTATTTTATTTATGTATTTTATGTTCTTATGTATCAAATGAATTTACTTTTTAAAATCTTAATTGCATAAAAGCTTGCATAAAATTTTAAAACTTTTATTTTACTTAAATGCTAATCTGTAGTTCTTATTTTTGTCTTCTAAAACTAATTTATCTTCCAAAACTAATTACCCGGACTCATCTAATTGAGATGAATGGCCTGTTCTGTAAACAGCCGATTAACCTCAATAAAATGGACGGACAGCTTTAATAATACTTGCGCTGACATTTTGCATGTTGTTTTTATAACCAGAACACATTGTTGTCGCACAACTATTAGCAATTACTTAAATTACAAATTTAGCTTTCACGACGCTAATGTTTAAATATGTTAATGTTTAGCTATCATTTAGTCATTTTTTTTTTAAAAAATGTTTTGACATTTTTAATCTTGACCTATTAAGTGCCCCCATTTACGTATGAACAAAAATGGCTTTTAAAACTTCTGTAGAAATGCATTGAAGGTGAGGGGAATTTATTGATGAAACAAAAAGAATTATTGAAATGTATAAGTTTTAATGTCGTTTAATTTTTTCGTACGCATTCTAATCTGTATATCTAATTTGTAGTATATTCCGCCTTTTTTGTTATCCTTTTATTTGTATACATTAAATGTTTTTCCTTGTAAATTAATTGTTATTCGTATATATTACTTCTTTTGTACTTGGCTATTTTAGTATTTTTTCTTTTTTCGTATTTAAATTTTTATCGTTTTGTAATTTTTCTTATCCTTATAATTTTTTATTCCTTATTCTCACTTTATAATTATACTTGTAAATTTTATATAATTATGGGCAGACCTTGATCACTTATTCCTTTCCATAATATTTAATGTGTTTCTCTCTGCAATGAACTTTATTGTGTACAACTCTGGAGTAAAAGTCGCACAAAGACCAAGGCACTCCGTGAACTTGAATGATGATGACTAAGCATCACTACTCACCCATTCTTCACAGGGAAGGAAACAATTTTCTGAAATTAAAAATCATTTATGGAAACGCTAATTTACGAAAATCTGCAGATGAAAGGACGAACCAAATTATTTGGAACCAACAGCGTTTGCCCTTACCAAACACCTTCACATTGCAATACCATAAAACACATTTTAAACCAAGACTTCATGGCCGAGTGACTAGAATTCGGAGCCACAGGTTTCGGGTTCGAGTCTCAGCAGTGCCATGGATGTTTGCAGTGAATTCGGAATCCACTTTAAATAGTAGATCCCGGTCTCATATGACTGCAGAGCGTCACGGAGAGTCAAACTTCTACGTACTGTAAGTCAGACTTCTACCTACGGGTACTCCATCACAACAGAAGCTGCCCCTTCCTCTTCCCTTCTTCCATGGGAACCTACGGGATCTTGAATTTGGTCTAGATGCTGCTGTCTAACAACAAGAAACAACAACAACAACACATTTCAAAGTAGATTTTTTGTGAAACTAGTAAATATATTTAATCAAATTATTACACTCAAAGAGTATGTATTGAAAATTGAGTATAACTAATGTTAAACAAATGGCGAATTGGAATTTATTGCCCCTAAGGCTTTAACCCCTCACTCCCGCCTTATAAATCCTTTATACTGGTCATATAAGAAAATTGAAAATATCATAGAACTCAGAGAGTTATGATCTCAAAAATCACTCGTAAAAATGCATCCGAATTTTTTTCATTATATTGAGGAAATTAATACTTTCGCCACTGATTTCGCGCCAGCGCATTCAACGCTAAAGCGGCAATCACGCACCAGAGCGTGGTATAGAATGATGCCTCATTCACCAGTCACGTGGCAAGAGCTGCTCTTCAATATCTCATCCCCACTTCAATCGGCAATGTTATGTTAGATGTATTGGTGGGTATAAAAGTATGTAGTTTCGGATTTCTTCAATGGCGCAACAGCCCCTCGGTGGGCCAAGGTCATTTATCTACTGGCAGATTCCAAAACAAGAGACGCTTTCTTTTTACCTGGTAGGGTTGTTAGTCTTACAGTCCAACGGCCATACCATGCTGAATATACCGGTTCTCGTTAGATCACCGAAGTCAAGCATCATTGGGCGCGGTCAGTACTTGGGTGTGGGTGACCACCTGGGAACACCGCGTGCCGTTGGCATTCACAGATTTGGCCGAGTGTCTAGCGCTCAGGCGCCACAGGTTTCGGGTTCGAATCCCGGCGGTGCCATGGATGTTTGTAGTGGTTCGGAATCCACTTTAAGCCGTAGGTCCCGGTCTCCTATGACCGTAAGAGCGTCACGGAGCCAAAGTCAGGCTTCTACCTACGGGTGCTCCATCACAACAGAAGCTGCTTCCTTGCCCTTCAATCATGAGCACGTATGGGCTCGTGGGCTTGGCCAGCCAAGTGGGATAAGAAACAACAACAACAACAGTCATATCAGGCCGTGGCCTACGGTTTAAAGTGGATTCCGAACCATTACGAACATCCATGGCGCCGCAGGGACTCGAACACGAAAGCGCCAGGCATTAGACCATCAGGCTCCTTATAGCTTTGTTAATTATATAAAAAAACTCTTGTAATATGTAATATCGTGTACTGAAAGGGTGCGCAGAACTATCGTCTCTACAACAGAGACGATAGTTCTGCGCACCCTTTCACGCAATCAAAAAAAGAAAAATGGAATCTAATAAATCTTCTAGCAGATGATGAACTTGCAAATGTGTTGGCTTTGGGGCTTGCACATGAGTGATACTAGTTATGACAGCGACAGAGAAAGAATAAAATGTTTTAAAATACTGTTTGCAGTAGTAATATCATACTTATACCAACTTATAACAATTCATTTATATTAAACATTTGTTAGCGATGAAGTATTTATTTTTTTTTTCTTCTTTCTAATGCAGCTGGCAAACACAGACAGCTTGGTCTTAGATGCCTTAAGGCAAGTGCCGACGTACTCACTTTGCATTACCCAGGGGGCACGTGTAACTTGAAGATAAGCCACGGACGCGGAGTAACAATGCCCCCGCAACGCTCTACGATCCTATTAGACCGGGACCTACGGTTTAAAGTGGATTCCGAACCACTGCAAACAACCATGGCACCGCTGGGACTCGAACCCGAAACCTGTGGTACCGAGCGCTAGCCACTCGGCCATTCAGGCCCCTATAAAGTATTTATAAAAAAATAATAATTCATTTTGTAACTTATTTTCATGATTTTGTTTCATTTTTACCCATAACGCTTCAGCGCATAATGCGTTCAGAAAATAATTTTACCTTTAGTGCCTATCATGTACTGAAATCAAAATATTCTAACGGGAAAAGCATAAATGTCACTTAGTAATCAGTATGGTATACATAATCAATACCACTTTTCAGTCATAAAAAGTGGAGGGCTTGATGGCCAAGTGACTAGCGCTCTGGCCCTCGGTACCACAGGTATCGGGTTCGAATCCCGGCGGTGCCGTGGATGTTTGTAGTGGTTCGGAATCTACTTTAAGCCATAAGTCCCGGTCTCCTATGACCGTAGAGCGTCACAGAGTCCAATCAGACTTCTTCTCCCTAACATCATTCCCAAAACTGTAAAAGGGCAACTCAGCTCTAGGCTCAATAATATGGTGTGGTGTAGTAGTCATAGAAAATAAATGCTACTTACGTATTAACGGTACCTTGGCGACAGTTGCTCCAATAAAGAGCACACGCGGCAACAGATTTGGCGGTTTTTAAGTGGCACCAATCTATTCTATTGGTTTGGTAGCCTTAGTAGCTGTTAGATTGACGACACTTAAAAACCGCTAAGTCTGTCGCCAAGGTACCGTTAATATGTAAGTGCCATAAATCTGCTTCAGGGAAAAACTCATTTCTGTAGCGGAGCAATCCCTATCAACCCCCCTTCACATCAGAAAAGTGTTAAGGGGTGGAGAATCAGGGGGAAGATGGATTATCTTCCAAGTTTTTAAGTACCCTAAGATCTTATGTAGAACATAGACTATGCGCATGCTACATTTGAAACTTAATGCTATGTATTTGTATTGCAGACAAACTAACAGAATTTCAATTTTGCATACAAATTAAAAGTCATGTCTTTGTACAGAACGTATTATAATATACTTTTATAAACAACACCAAAAAAACAAATTCATTTCAAAGCGTAATACAGTAGTAAAAGCTATAAAAAGAGAAGAAAAAAAAATTTAATGTAAATGTCAATTGTTTCACTCTTGAAGGAAGTCATAAATCAAAGCATTTTATAAAAAAGTACAATGCATCGAAAGAAAAATTCTAAAGCAGTTTGCAAATCGCAATTCTATAACCCACACTTCCCCCCTCTTGAAGAAGGGGGGAAGGAATTACTGAATGACTCAGTATTTCTTATACACCGTCTTAATTTTAAATAATTCTTGAAAATACAGTAATTGTTATTTTTGAACTATTTTGTTATTATTTTGAAATGTCTAAGTGGAATATTAATAGCTACTCGCTATTTTGGTTGCATGAATTTTAAAAATTGTAAACAAGGGATTTAGGATATTAATTTTTAATGCATTAAAAATAAACACTAATAAATATAGCAACAGGAATATGGAGTAGAAACGTTTTCATTCGATTATTTTTAGATATAATTAAAAAAAAAAAAAAAACACTTACAAGTAAAACGTTCTTTGTAATTTTCAGCTATAAAAGAAGTTTTTCTTCCATATTTTATTTTATCACAAATATAAAATATTTATATGGTTTTATTGGCTTTAAGAACTATTTCTCAATTGCCTTGTTTAATATTAATAATGGTACTGTAACCATGCTTCTTCCCACCCACTGGCAAGAGGAAAAAGGTTCAGGAGAAATGGTCATTTGGCCTACAGACTCTCACCCGGAGAAGAAGTAAATTGCGCGCATCCTGCGCACAGCTGAATATAGGGGTTTCGGCTTAGATGTGGAATCCTTCCATGAATCTATAATTATCTATATTCAACATATTTAAAGACAGATAATTATAGATTCATGCAAAAATATTGCATGTCTCTAATTGTATGTGTGCGGTGTTTGTGCGTGAGCTGTGAGTCCTTACAACCGGCGAGTATTTTAAGTTCCCAGAAATTCATCGAGTCCTATGTGGATGCGCATTGTTGTACAATAAAACGAAATCAGTGCCAGTTGCAGCCCTGGGAAAGCAATTGTCACAGAACCTCTGACAAATGCATGAAGGTCAGTATGACCATCCAACAAGATGCTTGCCCAAACCTCCGCTGTCATAATGATCTCTTTCTCGGAGGACAAATAGTGGGTATCTTGATTTTTTTCAAATGAACGTAAGTGGAGATGAATTGGTTAGGCTAAAACGGGACTCATCCTTGAATAGAACAGTTCTATGGTAGAATGGTTAAGAGTCGATTTTCTGTGTAGAATGCTAAACCGGTTCTACTGTGAGCAGAAGTGAGCTGGACATGACCAACTAATCAACTTGCAAACAGACTTCTCTCGTATAACCCACTAGCGACCCTTGAAACTCACGAAGGTCACAAGGGCAAGACTTCCGAGAAGTTATCGAACTCCCGTAACGCTTTGCTGCAATGGACAAATGTCGATTTTCATTTGCTGTCGTGGCTTTGATCTTGTCCAGGCTTTCTCCCTACGGATTCAGAATCTTTAATTAAGATGTATACAGAACTGGGTATCACAATAAAGTCTCTTGTCTTCACTTGACACTGTCCTGCTTCCAATCGTCCTATTTTCGGCAAACATTTGCGGTTACTTCTTTTAACTGTTTGCTAATGAATTTCACCGAATATTATCACGTACGACGTATAAGGGAAAGAAAAGCAAAAATTGCCAATCCTACTTCTAAAGCATCTCCCTCTACATGCACTACTCAAAAATAGTAAATAAACGCTTATAACGTAACAGCGTAAATACATGCTTAATTACCGTAACCTGTAAACAATGTAAATATACACTTACGTATTCGAAACCACAGATTTTCATTTTTGTTTGGAAGCATTAGTATAATCTTTCGTTATGTACTTTTAGAGAAAATCGATGCAATTTGCGAAATCTTTAATTTTAAATCTTTGTATACTATCCCACAACGAAAACTTTCGTTTTGATTAAAGACTTAGTTTCAAAACTAATTTTTTGTTAACTTTCTTTTACAAATAAATAAATAAAATATAAATTCAATAAAAATAAACAAATAATTCAAAATACTACCAGAAGACGACGTATTCTATAATGTCACATACTACGAATAGTTTAAAGTTTCTTAATACTTATTAAAATACATGATTTCGAATCTTTTTGGTATTGTAACACATTCACTCTATTGTACAACCAGAATAGTACATTCCTTTTATAAATCATTATTTAAACTAGTTATTCTGTTCTATCATTCTATTTTATTTGTATCTTAAAAGATAGTTAGGCAGTTAAAGTTTCGTCTCCTTTACTTTTAAATTATCTGGTATTAGAGAATTTTTGCATACCGTACGTTAGTTACCGTAGGATGTCCGTTAGCTTTTTCTCCCTAGCGCGCATGCTCATAGGAAACTGAGCATGCGCGCTAGGGAGAAAAAGCTAACGGACGTCCTACGGTAACTGACGTACGGTGTGCAAAAACTCTCTATTATTCAAAGAAATACTATGGCACCCTTCCACTAAAAGAGTGAACAAAGAATATTAAGCATATATATACTTATAATTAGTATTAAACAATCTATAATTGCCAATACTTTCAAAATCTAAATTTTTAGAGAAAAAATTTCTTATGAAGATTTGAGCGTATGTTTCTTTTTGACAAATCTTTTCTTTTCAATTAAAATTTTTTTAAACATTGGATACTTCCTTAATACTACCAATACTTGGCGATAAATCGCCAACAGAGCATCCTGCCGACAATGCTTTAGTCCCAACAGCTGTTACTTATAATCCTTCTGTCACAAGAACAGTTCTTGGTGCTGCTTATACAGAATATAAGCCACGATAAAAAAGCAGAACTAAAAAAGTTTTATTTAACTTTTGGTTGTCTTAAAGGTTTAATTATTTTAAAAAAAAGTTTTTCAGGCACGGATTAGTTGCTGACCAAAGCAAAATACCAAGTTTTAATGATAAGCAAAATTGTGAGAAATAAATAAATAATAACAAATATTAAACAATATTTCAAAATGGAGGTAAAAGGAACAAGATTTTATTCCAGAAATTAGTTAAAAATTGTTGTAGATAATATATATATATCAATAAAAAAAAATTTCTCGTGAAAAGTTAAAACTATTTCCCTCAATAAGAACAACTAAAAAATTCTATACAAATTCCCCATTAAATTTGATTATTTAACATAATTATATAAAATAAAAACAAATATCAGACAAAAGCATAATGGATTAAAAGATTCGAAATTCCGGTAAAATTAAAAATAATTTGTACCATAATCTCAAATCCTTCGAAACTATTAACTACGTAATAGTTAATTAACCCTTAATTTTTCGAAACAAAAAGCATCGAATGAAAAAATACGATAAACCATTGAAAAAAAAATATTTTCAATGTTAATAAAATATTACAAGTTTTTTATAGTTTATTTATATCTTAAATAGTATTACTCTACGATGTTGTAAACAAATTAACAAGATTTCATACATGTAGCTCATACTGCCTTTACATTAATTTACATATAAGAAGATTTAGAATGAACAAACACTATAGGAAATAGAAGAGTTAAGAAAGGACAAGAAATTTATTAAAAGCACTATCACGGTACAATTTGTAAATAAAAGCTATAAAATAACATTCGTTTTACAAAAGGTTTCCCGCTTCCATAATAATAAAAACCTACAGAAATTTAAAAGTGGTTCCAGATTCGAAGACAGTATTAGCTACAGTGACAAAACTGAAAATCATAAAACATATGCAAACAACACTTGCCACTTCTTCATTGGCGAAACAACCCCATGGTGGGTCAAGGCCGTCTGCCTATGATCAGATTTCGAGACAGGAGCTGTTTTCGTTTTACGGGGTAGATTTGTCAGCCCAACAGTCATATTAGACCGGGACCTACGGTTTAAAGTGGATTCCGAACCACTACACAAACATCCATGGCACCGCCGGAACCTGTGGCACCAAGTGCCAGTCATTCGCCCATCAGGCCCCCGAGGTGAAATCCAACAGGATGAGAAACAAGTCATCCTGCCAATAAGCAGAACTCTATAAGGAATACAGTAAAAAGATGCCTTTATCAACGAACGCAAACCCTCGGTATATCAGAGTGCATGTTATTTCTGACTGCTGGATTGAAGTTCCATCACATATCTAACGATGAATTCTGATCACATATATGACTTCACTGACAGACATCACATAGTTAAGATTTTTCAAATGTAATCCAAGATCGGTAGGGTAGCTGCTCCCTGAAGAATATGATGCTCTATTATTGAAGTTGGCCAAAGATCAGTGAATGTCTAAGAGCTAATAATTTGCAGTAAAATGAGATTGTATATTTTATAAACCATAATTCATTAAAAAAAATAGACCCAAATTTTAAAAAAAAATTAAGTTTGAAATATTATTGAGTTTTTAATATTGAATATTATTTCTAAAAAAAAAAAAAAAATTTAATTTTTTTTTTTTTTAAATAAAAATTGTTTCCTTATTTATTTAACCCATTTATGGGGAAAAAAATGTGTTTTAATATAAAAGGAATTGCCGAATTTAGTTTAGTTGAAAAATTCTGATTCTAATAATTAGGCATTATTCCTTTTCCCCCCAATATACATATTTGCAGCGAAAATAAATTAACATTGTTGTAATGGAATTCTAAGAAAATAAAATATCCAGAAATGGCTAAAAGACTTGATAATTGTTGCTAGACAAAACCTTAGCGAGTTGATAGCCTGTTTACTACACACAAAGAAATATATATATATATTAATATATTTCTATAAATTTTGGATTTTATATGTTCATGCTTAACACAAGGCATATTATACTGTGAAAAGAATACCATTAATAAAAAATAGCTACAAATTTCATATTTGGCATATATTTTTTTATTATTAGGACATGTTTAATCTACACCTAAAAGTTAAATGTATTTAACTAAGAATAAATTTGTTTATAATTTGAAGCTGGAAGCTCTCCACAAACCTCCTGCATGAATAGAAACAATGTTGGGCTAACGCCATACTCATTTTTATAAATTCAACTATTCCATTCTATTTATCCAGTCTGGTTTAAATCGTGCTAGTTACAAAAGAGACACTTTGTAAGACCAATTAGTCAATATTTTCTTAAACTACCATACAGCACAGACTTTTCAATAATTAAAAAAACAAAAATATTTTTAGGACTTTTATAATAATTTCAATTCATCTGAATATCTGGCCCCCAAATTTGAAAACCACATATCACTGTTGGATCCCTTCTTCCGCATCTTTGAACCATTAATTTTTAACCTTTATCAGGTACATAAAATAATAATAATACAAGCATTTTTAATAGTTTTAAGTTAAATAAAACTATTAACAATGCTTGTATTATTAATAGTTTATTTAAATGCTTGTATTATTAATAGTTTTAAGTTTTTTAAAATTCAGCAAAATAAATGGTTTTTTTGGTTCAATTGGAATATTATACTCGCATAAGTGTGTCAGATATTCAAATTCAAAATCTCTTTTTTAGCACAAAAGTTTTTCCATGTAAATTAAATTGATGGGATAATGAATCCTAGACACAAAGAAGCTAGTTTAGCTTTCATTAAAATACAAAATGAGAATATTCTTGTCTTCTGTCTAAAAAGAACTATTATGAGAATTATTCTAAAAAGAACAATTTGGGAAATTTTCATTTTGCAACATCATTTTTTTTTTGTCTTAATTTATTGAAACCAAGAGATATTAGTATTAGTAATTTAGATTTTAATATTAGTAATTTTTAATAAATAATAAAAACAACAAACACCCAATTTACAGAAAATACATTTTATTTTTGGCGACAAAGGCAAGTCATCTGGGGTACATGAATATTTGGTTTTCAAAAAGGTTAAGCAATTCTTACAAAAGAAATACAGAGATGGTAACAAAACAAAAAAATAAAAGTGTCTATTGCTTTGAAAAAACAGGCCCACATTTTGCTGTTCTGGTATATGTACAAAATACTGACAATCACAGACAGTTTGAAATGGATGCAACTCAAAAAGAGAAATGAATTAAAACTTGACAATTTTAAAATTTTCATTAAAACCACGATAATCAATATAAAATTAGCTGCCAGGCCTTATCATAGAACATTACCTAATCTTTCCCAATGTTTGACATTGTGTCATTTTGATATCTTTTCATAAATTGAAGTTGATTTAATACTCAAAATCTATGAAGCAATGGGAGACAAGATGCCAAAGATTTAAAATTTTTTTTTATATTACTCTAATCATGCTAAGGATTACAATAAAAACAAATTATTTTGAGAATTCTTTAAAAAAAACACACACACATACACAATGCTTTGTGTTTGAATGCAAGAGATAATATGATAAGGCCTTAAAAATTTATAAATACAAAATCATTTTTTAAAAATTAGACTTATAAAAATTTTGGCACTCATTTACTTGTTAATTATGAAAGGAAAAAATATTTGATCAAATTGCACAAACTATTAAGAAAATCTATTTCAAATAATTGTAAAATCAAATTTTGAAGATAGAAAAAAAAATTAGTCAATACAATTTAGCACCTAATTCAATAGTAATAAAAAGAAAAAAAGTATAAAATAATTTTTACATTTAAACTGGCAAAAAAAATGGTTTATTTATTGCTTTTATTCTGGCAGTAATCGTTGAGCAAAATAATTCATGCAATACACTGTAAATGTAACGTGATGCATTATTTTAGCAATAATAAATACTTTGGTTTCATTTCTCTCAATATCCATACATTATTGCAGAAAATAAATGCCAATTCATTAAGGTGATTACATTTAATTCATTTTTGATGTTAAATATATATTTTTCAATATAGTAGCTATCATCTTAAAAAAATATACAAAGGCACACTGTCAACAATACTCTTTTTAAAAACTATACTCTAAAACACTATGCAACTAACAGACAAAAAGATTTTAAATGTAAATAGCACAAACAAATACACAAGAACCTTTACTGATCAGAAACAACTTGAATCACTACAGTAAATTTTAAACAGTTAAAAATCTCAGGAAGTTAATACAACTAAAAAAATTTAACAAGTGAAAGTAGTATTTCACTAACACTTGTCTTAGAGGCACAAGTTAACAATTTATTGCACAGGTGCTAGTCAAGAAACTTAACTACACAACGTTGTAGTTGTTGAGGTTAAAAATTTGACATCAATCTCGAGTTAAAATCTAAACATTATAACTACAATGGAATTTAAATTTTTGTTCAACATTTTAATAATAAAAATTTCTTTTATCACATTTTTACATTAGAATATTTTCCAAAATTGCAAGTTTTCTTTTTCAAATTATTACCTAACCTTTAAAATAAATTCTTGTTGGATTTGTGATCTTCAGCATATTTCGCTTTGCCACAATTTTATCGAGATGAATCGTATCTCGTTAAAAAAAATTTTCCCGAATTATTTATAAGTCTCTGTTTTCAGTCATCCTTTTAATCATGCTACACCAATATCAAAATAAGCCAAGAAATTTTTATGTGAAACCAATTCATCAAGATCCCTTAATAAGAGGTTTTATTTTCATATATTATATATTCAATATATACTCAGCAAATTGATTGCAATAATCAATGATTCTGACCATACATAAGATATGGTAAGCATCTGGTTTAACGGCAGAAATGGACGAATCAATTAATTGCAAGGCTGATTTAAAAGAAAAAAGTAGAAATTTTGTATCTAATTTTTCTTTCAAAAATTTTAATCATTAAAAATTAAAATTATTTTTATTGAAATTAAAATATCTCCTAAACAACATTGCTTTTTTCGAATACGCCCGACTTGGAAGCCTGTCCATTTTCCACACAATCAATAGTCGGACTAAATGTCCATCATTAAAAAACATTAAACGTTATAATGGTTCAAAAACAAGATATCACAAAATCAAATAAAAAAAATTCTGGAGTAAGTGCACTTCAATATGTAAACAAGTGCAATATATTTAGTTTTGATTCAAGTTAATTTTGTAAACCTCCAATTATTTTTAACAATTATAACTGGTTTCTTAATGTAGAAACAAATAAATTGCCATTGGAAGATCAAATCATTTAGCAAAGGGCAATATTTTAGGAACACTTCATGGTTTTCTTTGTAGATACATAATTTATTCTGGTATACAACAATATTAGGTCAATACATAAGTTATATGCCTGCAGTCATACATATGAAATGTGTAATATTTAAAGACTACACACAAAGTGTTGCATGAATCATGTACTCGTAATAGTAAAGATTTTTTTTTTTTTCATATCTCTGATATGCATGAAAGACTGTACATTGGCTACCAAGAAGCCATTGATATTCTAATTTTCCAGTAAGTATAGGGAAAAAAATCCAAAAACAGAACAATTTTATGGTTTCTAGCATTTTTTTATACTTGACATGACTACTAGCAAGCTCTACTCCAGTGCTGGTTTCTAAAAATCTCCACAATCAGAAGAATATTTGTCAGCTAAGTTTACAAACCAACTATATTTTTAAACTCTCTAAAAATTCAACTATTGGATCTATTTCTGTTTTTTTTTATTACTATCAGACATTCTTTGTTTTCAAAACATGCAGAAAAGTAATTACTCTGTAAAATTTTATCAAAATAAATTCCACAATTTAACAAATATTTCAGTAAGTTTTCTGACAGAATGAAGCATTTACAAATAAGACTTCCCAAAGAAAAACCTAATTTTTCTTTCAAATTCATCTTACTAGCCAATTTTCCACATGCTCAATAGCCAGATTATATTGTTTTGACATAGATTTGTGAATCTGAAGCAATGTGAGGATTAATTAATACATAGAAAACTTTAAAAGAATTTATTTCAACAAAATCTCAATAATGAGACTAAAATAATAATAATAAAAAAAAAAATCCATATATTTACTGAAAATCAATGGCTATTCACTTAAAAAACTTATGTACAGACCTAATACTTCGATGGTTTTTCACAATCAACTTTTAAAGCTGCATTCACATTTCTTGGAGTGAAGGAGAAAAGAGTAAAGCTGCTACAAAATACATTAAATTCATACAACCACATTTAAATCACACACAACATTATGTACAGCCTGGAAATTGAGGATAATAATTTCCTTAACATACAACATCTAAATTCTATATACAAATGTTAACATTAATTATATATAAAAAGATAGTTATGATCATCAATTAATTCGAAATATTTATGAAACTTTTTCTACAAGACAAATATTTAAAAAAAAAAAGAAAGAAAGAAAGAAGACAAATATAAATGCAATTTGTATTTAAAACTTAAAATACAACAAACACTATAGACAAATTAAATCTAGCACTATATATATATATATATGTATGTAAAAAAAGAAACTGCAATATGATATTTTACATGACAAATATTATTTATTGCAACTTCGTTGATTTCAATGTAGGATATGTGAAGGATGAGCATTGGATGAGAAAGTGCACCGACAATCACAGCAAAGTCGAGTATAATACAATATTGAAGATCCCAATTTTAACACATTTAAATTTTACTTAAACCCGTAGCCCATTCAGGATATAGAAAACGATTGTCACATAATTAAAAAAAAAAATTATCAATCGCATATGCACTGTTTGGAACTAGATATAGAAATATGATTTCCCTTTATATATTTCTCCTCCTAGATGAACCAGAATAAATCGCACATATTAATTTTTCTTTAATATTATGGTAAATAATAATATTAATTAGTACAGTAACTTCTCTTTAATCTGGCTGACTATGGCCATGTCGGATTATTAAGAGCCCATATAGGTTTAAAAGGGGATATAAAAAATAAATCACACTAGGTAAGAATTTAAGCGATAAAAACAAGTGCAAATTTAATGTGTTTATGCACATTCTGAACCCTTGTAGATGATATAAATATCAGATGAATGGGAGGGGGGGGGGACGTTATGTTGCCACCTGGAGATCAAGGTCAATACCTGAATACGGACAAAAAAAGTTCAAGCAGTGCTGGATTATAGAATGTGTCGAACCATCGAATGCTGAATTAAAGAGAGGTTACTTTATGTATATATTTTTTCTGTTTTCAAGGCAGTATACAATACTTGGAAAAGCATAAAATAAATACAAAATAATTATTAAAAAAAAAGACAATTAAAATGTCATTAAATCAAATTATTCTATTTTTGTTCACATATACTAAGATCTAATTTTAATTGCTTATATTCTATGACAAGTTCCGTAGGATTCACACTCTTCTATCAAATCGAATTTTACCCCCTGGTGGCACAAATGCCAACTACTTCAAATTCCTGAATGGTTTATGGTGTTAAGTTGGGAACTACTTTTTTTTTTTTTTTGTTATCATTTCTGAAAAATCCTAAAATAATTATTTCTGTGCCAACTTCTATTCTCAAAATGGAGATCAAATATGATTCGTCGTGTATATTCCGAATTAATAACTCATAGTCAAATGAAGTAAAATTGTATGATGGGAAATTATGAAACTTCCCCACAGCTGATTAATGTTGTTCATAGCTCCACGCATAGTAGTCTTGTGAAATGTTGTCAGACCCTGTTCGAGAGTTGGATCCTCCTATGAGGCCATTGGATGTCAGCATGGGTGGGTGGTGTTGAGGATACCTGTTAATGGGTATGGGTGGAACCATTGGCTCTTCTGAAAATAGAACAAAGAAAATCTTTTATAAAATGAATTGAAGAAAATTGTTGTAAAAACATCAAGATTTGACATATAATCTCTAGTGAAGACTTTAAAAAGTTAATTGAATGAATTTGTCAATTTTTAAGTTTTAGATGATATTTTTTATTTTAGCAAGGTTTTATATTATGAATTTTGTATTTTTATTCCTTATGCATTTGTTTTGTTTTAACATTAGTGGGCTTCATGTACCATGAATGGCACACTGATGGTCGATGACAGGACAGTGTCATCCAGGAAGATTTCTAGGGTTAACCTGCTCCGAATTTGAGTGTTTTTGTTACTTTTTTTTTGCATTTAATTGTCATTATTTAATCATATACAATTTCGGTGCTAAGCAGCACAAAAAAAAATAAAAAATAAAAAATAAAAAAAAAATAATAAAAAATTATCATGAGATCATATTATATATTCCTTCAAATTCCTATTACTTTCAAATCCTTTTTTTTATGTAATAAGAATAGGATTAAAATAATAAGGATAAAATTAATAAAGACATGTTCGACTGTCTTACTAAAGCAACATGAAATTTTTTTTACAGTTATCAATAAGTATAGATAGATAAGTATTTTTTTTTTTTTTTTTTTTTTTTTGCAATTTAAATCACCATGCTTACAGTACATATTCCAACATAAAAAAATCCCAATGACAAGGATTTTCAGTAATTTTGCATCCATTTGATATAATGTTTTGACAAATTGATTTTCGTAAGTAAATATATCACAAGTGAATGAAATAAGGAAGAGACATCATTGTTAAAAAAGAAAAAAAAGTATTTCTTGTCAGACTACAGACCTTCTTGTGGAGAGATGTGGCCACCTCTTCTTACAAGTAACCTAACAGTGTTGCCTCCCTGACGGATGAGTTCAATGGCTTCAGCATGCGTCATATTTTTGGTGTTTTTTCCATTAATTTCTATTATTTGATCACCAACCTAGTAAACAAAAAATATTTGAATGAACCATGTATTATTAGCATTAAATAAACTATACAAATTGCACAATGTAGATACAGCAAGATAATAGATAGCATAGAAGGTAAACATTTGGTTTAAAGGCAGAAATGAAAGAATCTATTACTTGTTAACAGTGGTAGTCAATTTGATTCAATGCAAAACTGTTTTGAAAGGGGGAGGGGCAGTTGGCATGGAAATTTTTCATCTAATTTTTAATATCAAGCAATCTAAAATTTTAATGATTAGAAATTCAAGTGCTTCTTATTGCAATTAAAATCGCTCCTAAATGACATCTACTCCCTTTTGATGCCACATTTTTGGAATTCAGACCATTTCCTACACAATCAGTGGTCAATAGCATATTTGACAGTCAATATCAGATTGGTCTTAAATGTCATTACATTCATTTTTTAGAAATAAGAATTAAAAAAAAAAAAAAATCATTTTACGTAATAGCATACAATCTTATTCCTTGTACTATACTTACTTCTTCAGATACAGTACACATAAAATTTTTTTAATTGAAATTTAACTGATAAAATTATTACAAAATGGCTGGAAAATTTTGTTTACAATTCTACTGATAATATTTCATAATTTCTTTTAGTACTTAAAATATTTATGTTTAGGGTAAAACATTAAATAAATAATAACAATAATAATAGTAATAATAATAAAAAAAAAAATAAATAAAAAAATCAGCATACAAAAGGTTACTTCCAAAATCATTTTAAAATTTAAGACTTGGCACTATACCAATTTATTATAAAAATAGCACCTAAAAAGTAAATTTATTTTACCATTTTCAAATATATTCTGCAAATTCAATAAATAAATTGCAGAATTATGAATATAATAAATTAAAAGAGAAATGGAAAATATCCACATACATTATTTAAAGGACCAGAATTTTCAAAGTGGGTAATGGCACTCCCTTCAAGTAATCGGAGCATAAAATCCTTAATGTAACATTAAAATTAAATATATTTTTACAATATTTAATGGCAAATTACACAACTTACCATAAGTTTTCCATTCAAATGGGCAGGTCCATTTTCTGCAATGCGCAACACAAAGAGAGGCATGCTCTGAAACTCTTTCCCACCTCGAATACTGAACCCAAAGCCCTTTGTGCCACGATGCAGCTCAACAGCATGGTACTGGTCATCAAGTTCTTCCCCTCGCTGTGATGCAGAGGTAGTACTAGATGTATCATCTTGAGGAGGACCAATGGTTAATGTGATTGAGTAACCAGAGTCTTTGATCAAATTAACAGTTTCACCATGGTGTAGGTTCAATATGCTCATGTTGTTAACAGCTAGAATACGGTCACCAACATGAAGTTGACCACAACGATCTGCAGGGCTGCCTTCAATGATTCGACCTGAAATTTTTTGAAATATATCAATTTCAATAACTGATGAAAGAATTATAATTTTTTTTATTTACAAACAATTGAAAAAAAAATTTTTTTTTTTCACATACCAATAGTTGCTCCAGCTCTACTGACTGAAGAAATAATGACAAACCCAAAACCTTCATTCTCCTGTCTGTTAATAGTCACATCATATGGGTAAATACTTTCAGTTGATCTTGTAAAAGCAGAATCTAAAAATGATAATTGAATTAGGATATTTTTAAATAAAATAATTTATATAAAATTTAGAAAAGGTGACTATAATATTTGAAAGGAGTATAGTATCTTGTTTTGTTTTAATAAACAAGTACAAACATCTTTTTTGAAACATCATTAAAAAAGATGGTTCCTTTACTTTAAAGTTCATTATGAAGATCTTATTCAGTTAGAATGTAGAAACTATGTATTATATTCCCCCATATTCGTTAGACTTAACCACATACTATTTGAGAAAAGATTTAAATGCCTGTAGTTAAATAAAAGACAAACCTTTTTTTAAACTTTAGGGAATCTATTACTTAAAATAAACATAAATTATTTTTACTAATTTATTACTCTTTTTATGTTTTTCTGAAATAATTTTTAAAAAACACTTTTTCAACAAATTTCACAATTACAAATCAAAAGAATTTTGCAATACATTATTATAGAACAGTACTACATACCAACTGGTGATATTCTCCTTCTTATTCCCAGAGTCACTTTTCCATTGGCAGCAGTATTCCCAATCAACTGCACTACACGATGATGAGATGTATTAAGAACAATTTGATTATCCACAGAAACTATTTCATCTCCAGTGCGTAACCTACCATCCAGATCAGCAGCACCACTTGGAACTAAATGACCGATTGCCACCTAAATAGAAAACAAAAGATAATAAATTACATCAAATATATAGTCAAGCTTTCCACATAAGAGTTTTGATTTTGTAACCATTTCAAAGCAAAATATAATGATTGACAACAGAATGAGAACATATTCTTTACAAATATGTCTGAATTGTATTCAGAGCGCAATTGAATTTTTTTATGTTATGTGAATTTTATTTCAAACTTACTTAAGCAATTACAAAAAGCATGTAAAAGTAAAAATGACAGATATCATAGAAGTTTGTTTCATTAAAGAAATTTTTTTTTTTCAATTGTTCAATCTTTATTTTTCAATTTATTCCCCTTTAACTTTATTTGACCAAATTATGTAGTTTTGTAGAAGTAGCATAGATTTAAAATTAAAA
>BPLQ01000562.1:2088565-2105292 GCA_021605075.1 Caerostris darwini | reverse complement strand
AAAAAAAAAAAAAAAAAAAAAAAAAAAAAAAAGTCTACAGAATTTATCTTAAAAGTTTTGCCAAAAGAGAAATAAAAATAATGTTAAGGGCAGTTATAACATTTTGTATTTTATTATAAATTTATCAATTTCTTTTGCAAAAAATATTTTTCAAATTAATAGTTTTAATTACATTGATAATAACTTACTTGAGATCCTTCTTCAGTCCCACCAACTATTCTGAAGCCAAAACCACTTTCCTGTCGATGAAGGGTGACTGTCATTTCCATATACTCAGGAGCCCTTCCCAACATAGGTTGCCTCAACACTCCAGGTTGGGAATACACAGAGCCTGTTGAATACAAACTTTCACCCTTGTTCATAGTTCCCACAGGAGATGGGTTTTCATGTTCAAAAGAAGTACCCCTTTTTCTTCTAGTCAGACTGTCATAATGTGAGCTATTTGGAGAATGACCAGGTGGATTTGTTCGATAGGTAGGATCATGATGGGCCATTGGGTCAATTGAACCATTACTGACTGACATGGGACCATAGTGGACAGGTGGCTGACTGTAAGGACTTCGCATCGAGTTTGCCCTTCTGTACGAAGGATCATTTGGATGTCCTTGGGTATACCCATAAGTGTCTCTCATAGGCATGCCATCGTGATTGGATTTGTTGGTCCATGAATTGTGAGAAAACACACTATCTTCATAAGAGTCATTAAAATTTGTTCTTGTGTGTGGTGGTACGGGAGGAGGCATTTTTGGCTGGCAATAACCATACTGAGAGTTAACCCCATTGTCTACCATGTCTGATGAATGATTTACTGTGCCAAAATCAACAGATTTGTTTAGTTCTTTATGATTATCAGCCCAGTAAGTATCTCTTATTTTACCAAGCGTTGCATACCAAGATTGGTTGACAGTGGTTTTATCTAGAGCTGCACTGTAAGCTGTCCTTAATGTTGGTGGATGATCTGCTTTCCAGCTATTGGGGAAAGCATTTGGTCTGTTTCCATTATTGTCAAACCTATTATCGCCAACAGATGAATGCCTTATAGGTTCTGGGTTGGAGTTTCCTCGATGCATGGAGTTGAGGTTGGGTCTTTCTGTTGGTTCAGAACTTGGCAAAGAATCAGACTTTTGCCAATGTCTTGTATCAACAAGAGGGGTCTTTGGTCGGTTGACAAGAACAGTTTCTTTGTCTCGGGAGCTATACAAATCAGCAGTAGGGGTTTTACTACGATACATGGTAGCAGCTGCAGGTGCATAAGAATCTGAAACAAGATTACATTTAAATAGTTACTAAATCTTCAAAAAATAAATTCGGACAAGCACTTAGTATCAATTTATGATAATACTATTTAACCACAACAATTATTTAATACTAATAATTTTTAGAAAATATTTATAAATCCATATGCCCATGTTATTAAACCAAGCAACCTTTTATAAAACTATTTCTGTAATGCTGATTCATGATGAGGGAGCTGAGCTTATTTCCTACAAGCTATTTTTAAATGGTGAGAATTTTGCACACAAATACACAATTAAAAACATAAAAGAATACAGTCTACAAGTCTAAAAGATATTGAATTATTTATATTTTTTATGACATACATATTACTTATATAACCAATCCTTTCATAGATTCTTTTTAGTATCATCCTAATCATTTAAAGTGCAGTAAATGATTATTTTTTTTTTAATTAACACAAATACTATTTTTTTTATTTCATCAAAACATATTTATATTGCTATTAAACATTGACTAAATAACAGACTTCAACAATATAATAGTATTACTAACACAGTAAGATTAGTGACTTGTTATAACTGCCAATCAAATTTCCCCCTACAAATTTTTCTTTGATATTAAAAAAGTTTCAGAATGTTACTGTAGATTTAACATTTCAAGAAAATTTTACAGAACTAATGTTTTTAAAATTCTCACCTGTAGATCTGTAAGGATAGGAATGAGAAGAATTGTTGCTAGCACTGCGACGGACACCCAAATCATCAGAGGACTTCATCTAAAAAACAGAGCAAATTTTTTTTTTAACCTTTTAATGAACATATTAAATATGAATGCCTTGCAATTTTTTTAATCAAAGATGAAAGATTTACCTTTGTAACTTTAGGAAGTAAGCCTCTTTGAATTGTGATACGAGCTGATTCATCACACATACAGTCTTTGAGTATCTGAACAACCTCACTATGAGGCAAGCCTCGAATATTTCTACCATTGATTTCAATCAATATATCTCCTTCCTGCAAATGCTGGCAACGATCTCTATCCAAAATCTTTTTCACCTGTAAAAACATTTAAAAATCAATTTTATATATATATTTAGCACACAACATATATAAACAGCAAGCTTCTTATAAAACTATTTAATAAAGTAGAAAATTCAAATATCAATCTGCATATTTTGAAAGTAAAGAAATCTCACTTCTTCCATAATATCCAAATTTATTATATATGCCTGATACAAATATTTTACAAGAACTAATTCAATCGATAGCACTTTACACCAGAAGTGTAACACAGTGTTCACATAACACCAGAAGTGGAGAAAATCAGTATAACATTAGAAACATTCCATTTAAAATACGAAAACATGACTTTTTTTTGCAATAACTTAACAATACGCATTATAGTTAATTATGAATATTTTTATTACTTTAGGTAATCTCAGATAAATAAAATGTCTTAATGCTCATGAAAAACAAATGATATAATACAAATACAAAATAAATAAAATAACTACAGTAAATTTTCTCTGAATAGAATTGATAAAAAATACCCAACATTAACAAAAATTAGTTTCATTTAACATATCAAAAAAATACTCTGCATTATTTGAGGTATTAGAAGTAAAAATATATACTTTTATTATCCCGAAGATCATAAGTCAATGTACATATTTGACAATTTTTTTCACCAAGCCTATCCCAAATTTGTAAAACAACATAATGTATTAGCATAAAATAAGCAGCTTTAAAATTTAACTTTTTAGAAAAATTACTATATCAAAGGTCTTAAATATATGTAATCAAATGTGAGATGATATTATTAGTGAATGAATATCTAAATGTATACTTTATGTAATATTTATTTTAAGGTATACTTAAAGAGAAAAAAAAAAGAGAAAAATTCATGAAAATGCACAGAAAAACTAAATATTTTTTCTTTTTGATTATGCAAATTACAAAGAATACCAGAAAATCTTTAAAAATATTCATTACCAAAAAATATATAGATTTAAGACAATAAAATTGAATATTAAGGCAGAAGCACTCACTTTATGAATCTCTTTAAACTAAGAATCAAAATTTATAATAGGTATAATTTATGAATTTTTTTTTAATTTAAAACTAGAAGAATTTTTAAATGGAAAAATTGTTTTAAAAACCTTTCAAGATAAATTAGAAGAATCACATAAATACTGTTTAAGTAAAAAATAAGCATAAAATGTTTTACACAAAATTATTAATATGTTATATATTCATTTAAAAAATTATTCCATTATTTTGATTTTATTCATATTCAAATAATTTTTTAATAGTTTAGCTTTCTACAATCTATTCTAAACTTAAACAGAAACTTACCTTTTGTCCATAGACACTATCTGCAATAGTGAAACCAAAACCACCTTTGCCTTTTACAATCTCAACAGACAGGAAATCAGCCTTCCCAGGATTCTGATGACTGACATCATGTGAGCTAACAGAATGATCTCCACTGACAATGCTATGATCCGGAGCCATGTCACCTGTCATGTTACGATGTCGCTGTTGTGATGAAAAGGAAGTGAGATCTGGCATGGATTTGGCAGAACGAGTGGTGGATTCAGCAGATTCAACACCACTGATACAGCCACAGTAGCCATTAGGTCCATTGCCATGATTACAACTGGACACACCATTGGTGGTCACAATTTCTGTATCAGGATCTTCGGGGTCGAAAGGTAACTGGTAACCTTGGCATACACCTAGATGTACAGTCTCTCCAGGTGGTATGGACTGAAATAGTGACACAACATCTTGGTGGCTGTAACCTAACACACATTGGTCATTGATGTAAACTAGTACATCACCTGAAAGAAAGGGGCAAAGATTATTATGAATAAAGGAGAAAACTAACAAATTTTTGAATAAGGTGATTTAGTTTTAATAAGAGAATGGTTTTTAAACTTGGCGAGATATATTTGAAACAGAAAATTAAATTACCTTAAATAAATTTAAAAAATTACAAAAAATAATACGAGAGAATTTTTTGCTGATCATAAGCTTTAATTTTTAGAATTAGTAATAAATACTTTTTGTTTAATAAGTAATTATTGATTGCAAATCTAAAAAATATGAAGCCTTTTGTTTTTAACAAAAAAACAAAAAAAAAAAAATTTATCCCTTTATGATATGATTTCTACTAAGTCAGTGGTTAAAAAAAATTCTAAGCATTTTAAGACAAGATTTCCTGTAAGTAATGTTTCGTAAATAAGTTCTTAAAAATATCCTTATCATAAAATAAATTAAATAAAAAGATGTTACTACCACATTAATAATGAAAAATAATCGAAGAGAAACAAAAATATTTATCTTGATAATTGAGAAAGTGTAAGAAATTTTGATAAAATTGAAAAGAGCGTGGGAAAATAAATATGAAGTCTACAAGAAAATAATTTTATAATATAAGCAAATAAAAAATTAAACATATACAATATTATTTTGTACATGGGTATTAATACTTTAAAAAAAGAAGAAAAAAAGTTAATTACATAACAATTAAACCTTCTTTTATAACATCATAGACAACTTTGATTATTAATTCAACAAAAGACAATGTTTACCTGTTGAAAGTTTGCCATCTTGCCATGCAGGTCCATGGGGAACTATTGCCTTGATTTGAAGGAACTCCCTGATATCTCCATCATCTCCCCCTACAATGGTGAACCCAAATCCCCGGGAGCTTTTTATTAGACTAGTCCTTATCATTGTACCTTCAAGCTCTGCAGGATTATCAGTGAACACGTAAGGTGGATGGTATCCTGTACCCCTCACTGAAACGAAAGCAAATAAAAACATTTAAAACTGAAAATAACTTTTTAAAATCTCACATTTATAAGAGAGAAAATTTTGTTGTCAATAATTAAAACTTATCATTGAAAACTTTTTTTATCCTCTCTCTAAATCCTTTATAATATTTATTTGGGCATAAAACAAGAACAGTTTGACCACTGATAAAGTGGAAAATTGTTAAGTTGCCAAGTCAGAGAGATTTTAATTGCCAAAAAAGATTTTAAAAGGAATTATGATTTTTAAAAACTAAAATTTTACATATTATAAAAAAGAAACTAAATGGAAGAAAAAAAATTCCACACACATTATAATATATTTTCTTTCAAAGCAGTTTTGTGCAATATGTATATAACTAGCACACCTAATATGTAATCAATTTGTCTATTTCCATAGCTAAACTGGATATTTACTATTCCCTGCTAACTGTGGTAACTATATACATAAAGTTTAACTGGCTATATCTTTATAACTAAATTTACATTCAACTTAATTAATAGTTCTTTGTAGCTTTTTTGTATAAACAGATCTTCACATGATATTTTTTATGGAAAGCCTTCTAATTGAAAAGAACAAAACTTCTAGCTGATGCAATAGAAGCAAGCTGATGAAATTTAATTGTACCAAATATAGATTACAGAATATAGAAAAACTTCTTTAATGATATCTAAATTGCATTTTTCAGATTATGAATGCCATAATTCCATTTGAAATACTCTTTAAAGATATTATAAGGAAAATTACTGATATTTATAAGTTCTTTAAAAATAAGACCAGCTAAAAAGAAATCACCATCACATAATTTTCTGAACATCAAACTATCTAAAAAAGATGAGAAAGCGTCTACAACTTTACATATTATTTTTAGACAAAAACATTTTAAATAACACATGGTAAAACTGATTAGACATTTGAATGACTGAAAAATCATATCAACAATTTCAGAGACAAAAATGGAATCAATTAAAAAAAAAAATGTTTTGCTCAACTTACACCCAGCATGTGGAACACCATCTCTATTTGTTCGCCCATCTTTAGAATGGAGTGTTCCTGTTCCATTTCGTAGCTGATTTTGCACTTCTGGATGCTTCGGTAAGGCATTCATTTCGGGAGGAGCCTGATCATTCAACTCAGAAGGGTGTTCCCCTTTGTCGTTTCGCCATGGGTTATGAGAGCCATTTGGCAAAGGATCCTCATGAAGAGCTATTACAAATTTTTTATTATTTTTTTAAATTACATCCAATACAATTAATAAGAATTTAATTACTTATAATTGTGCACATAATAATTTATAACAGAAGGAAAAAAAAAGACTATCTAATTTTTTTATAAGCATTTTTAATACATAAAAAGTTTTTACTTAATATTATATAGTAGTGATACATGTTCCAGAATTAAAAATATTTATAAAACTCTTATTATTATGATTATCATTTCAAAATAATAAATCTGAAGCATAAACACAAAAATAATTATGGAACATAAAAAGCAGTATATTTTAAATTTGTACCATTCTGACTTTTGGATTAGTTTGGGTTTTAAAAAGACTAATTCTATTAATGATAAATATTATCAAAAACTGTATACGTAAGAAATAGGTATCACAACTTACATGAAGTAGATATTTTTCTTGCTTGAGTTACAGGGTTTTCATATTGAGTTCTTTTATTTACATGACTAAATAATAAAAAACTTATATGATATACAAAATCAGGGGAGAAAACACAAGATATTTTTTAAAAGATTATATTTTGCTTTTAAATATCAATTTTTATAAATAAATATAAATACAGTAACCTCTCTCTGTAATCCAACATTCAATAGATCAGCACATTCTATAATTTGGCACTGATTGAGCTTTCACTTCCGTATGAATTTGGGCATTTGTGGACCTGGACTGCCAGATGGTAACATAATTCTGCTTGCATTTTTATTAAATATGTTCACATTAAACACTAAATATTACATATTTAAAGTATTTTTTTATATGGGTGCTTTCTCTTGGATATCTCCCTTAAAACTATCGAAACTTGATAATCCAACAAAATAGCTAATCCAGCATAAACATGTTGGATTAAAGAAAGATTACTGTAATTTCCAAAGAAATCATGAAAGAATGATATTCTACAGCATATTACAGCTACTTGAAACAGATAGACTGGCAGTGTTAGGGCTTGACATTCTGGCCTGTTTTTAAGCATATGCATCATTTTATAGTACGCTTTAAATTTAAAAAAATTAAGAAAGGTATTGGTGGACTAGACTTGCTCATGAAGGCATCTCAATAATCTTATTATTTAAAGTTTACTTAATTCACACTACAACAATCTTTAAAGCTATTAAATTTAAACCAATCTACAATTTAATGTGTTTTTAGTAAAATATTTATGAAATATTATAAAAAATAATACATTTATTTCTATTTATGAACACATTGCTCAATGAAAGTTTCATCAAAACCAATAACTGAATAAAAATACTTACTCAATATAATATGTACCATAGTGAGGATCATTGATTTTCTCCCATCCATAGGGAAGTTCTGAAATGATAAATATAAAGCATCTCATGAAGAAAATGTAGTGCCTATACTTAAAAACACATTTGAAAGAGACTAGAAGATTTACAACCAATATTAATTAAATCTATTCCCAACTTGATTACAAGTTAAATTTTCATGTGAATTTATAAAGTTCACTAAGATAAAAAAAATTGTTTAATGATAACTTAATTTAAAAAATACTTTTAAAAAAATAACACTTAAATTTTGCTGAAAAGATAAAACATACCATTTTCTTTGCATTCTTCAACTGGCTTCTTATTCCTGGGTCTTGGATCAAGCCATTGAGAAGTACCTGTGTTATGACTGTAAACAGAATTCATGAAATTAATTAAGGTTATTTATATAACAAGAAAACTCATTAAGCATTTCATTCAAAATACTTTTGTTTTATTGTTTAAGATATGAAATATATAAATCTTTATGGGTTTAACACTGCATGTTGAAAAATATTGTGCATGATTTAGAAAAATTATGTGTTATCAATTGTTTTTTAAAGGTTATAAGCCTCCACTTATCTAATTTAAAAGAGTTTGTTGTTTCTATTTTCAAACTTCAAACAAGAATTCAAACAAATTTTTCTAAATTAATTATTTTAAAGTTATATAATTTCCTCCATGAAAAAAAAAGAAATGTAAAAAGGGTTAAAAAAACTATGTGTAAATTGAAAGTTCATTATTAATAAAAACCATAATACTTTTGGAAATACCTTTTATATTTTATAACTTTTCAGAATAAATTTAGTAAAATTATTTAAAAGCAACAAAAACAAATAGCATTTCCTTTTTCTTGCTATCAAACTGTGCATTATTTTTTATTAAAAAATTAAAAATTTATTTTTAAAATAAGGTAATTAAAGTTTGCAAAATTTTTAAACAGATATTTACTCAATATAATAGGGTTCCCCATCTTCTGTGAACGCCCTTTCCCAATTTTCAGGCAAAGGACCTAAATCGTCATCATCAGAAAGAGATACCTTCTTCAGAGGCTTGATTAATTCATCAACAACAGAACCTTGTGTTATGTGTGAAGATCTGAAATATAAATAAACTTAATGTTAAAATTTTATGATTTTAAAAAGGAATCACTGGAGATTAGTTGACGATCTAGTACCAGATGTCAAAATTGATTTTGCTTATTATGATTATTATTATTTAGAATAAAGGTAGCAGAAATAAATGGCACCAGGTATACATCAAAGATTTTGTCTTGGGGGTGGAGGGTGCTAAACAAAATGCTTAATTAATAATAGCTAACTATTAAGCTATATTCAGCTATATTAAGCTTATAACTATATTCAGCAAGATCTCAACACTAACACTACAAATAAGCTTTGTAAAACAAAATTTTTGATATATATAGTTTTTGACTTTATTGTTGCATTTCTATAAAAATTTCTATGCATTTCTATATAAATTTTTCCATACATGAAAATAGAGACTATTAAACAGAATTATGTGACTTATTCCCTCTGATTTCATAAACTTTGAAAAATAAATGAGATTCTTAAATGCAATTCATATCAATTAAACAAGTTAAAGTGATCAAAGCATAAAAATCATGATCAAATACAAAAAGTTAGGCATTTTAAATTTTATAAGCTTATGCATTACAAATACCTTATAATGAACACAAAAGTATCTTAATGAAATATTATACTGAAACGAGTAATACTCTGATGCAATTAGTAGTAGATGAGAAGCTTATGGTATATATTTCATTGTTTTCTATTGTTTTAAAGAAAAATATTTGGATTACTTACATATAAGGATAATAAAGAACAACTTTTTGAAAACATACAGTAATCTCTCTTTAATCCAACATCAATTGAACTTTTGCTTTCATATTTTTTCATATAGATTTTGATCTTGAATGTCAGATAACAACACAACACTGCTCACATTTTCATTACATATGTGCACTAAATACAAATAGGTTTTAATCATAATTTTTTTTTTTTTTTCATTTAGAGTATCTTTGACATCTTTCTTAATATCCTGAAGCTTTATAATCAGACATGGCCATGATCAAGAATATATAGGATTAAAGAGACATACGAAAAGAGAAGAAATATATTTCATGTAATACAGATGAGTTGCATAGGCTTAATAATAACTTTTTGTAACATAGTATGTCATACATAATAGATGAGTATCTTGAAAATGCATACTTCAATTATGTATATAAATCTGCAGTACATAAAACAGAAGAAACAAATCAGCTAACAATTTGCTAAAAATATCCTTACTCAATATTATTTTTCCCAGAATGTCCATAATTAGACTCTGTCTGTTCCCCACTCGTTTTGGCAGTCATTGCTTCAACACTAGAGCGATTCCGCCTTCTTTTCCCTTCAGATGATGGATGGATTCCGGGTATGACGTTATTGCAGTTATTATTGCTGTAGCTGTTGGGCCTCGATACAGGTAAGGGACACTCCTCAAGAGGTTTTGGAGTTCCGTAATGGTTTCCTGGGTTGAATAGATAAAAGCATTATATATAAGAAATATAAACATAAATATTTAGTGTTTTATGCTTTTTGTTTTAGTGAATTAACATTAAAATATAAATAAATAAAGAGCTATTGTCATGGTAATATTTGGATAATGGTGCACATGGATTTGAAATATTAAATTCAAAGGTTTGTTATAGGGAATTGTGGGTACTTACGTATTAACGCCACCTTAGCTACAGATTTGGCGGTTTTAAAGTGGCGCCAATCTAACAGCTACAATGAAGTGTACATTGGTGCCACTTAAAAACCGCCAAATCTGTACCTGCGGTTGGCGTTCAAAAGATAACTGTGTGCGCGTGCGAACAACAAGATTGCTCTTTATTGGTGCAACTGTAACTAAGGTGGTGTTAATACTTAAGTACCAAATTGTGTATTCCTAAGAGATTTGCAAACAACTATTTTCCCCCCAGCAAAATCACTCGCGATAAATTTAGTTCAGCAATAATGGAAAATTTCAAATAAAGTATAATTAATCAAAAAAGGTAGTTGTCATAATGTGAAATGCATAAAAGTTTCTGTAGTAAACTGAATGTTAGAGAAATAAATTATACAGGATATATTTAATATAATATTTTTTACATTTTTAGTGTCAATTCTATTAATATCTATTTATGATAGAGCATGACCCACACATTTAAGAGACATTAATTACAGATTTTGAAAAGTTACCAAAAATTCAGTAACAGAACTTAATTCAAATAACCAATATTTAAATTCAGCACTAGACTCACGTTTACAGCAGCATGACATGGCTTACAATGAATATGAAGGATTGGTTAAAATGCCTTGGCCAATTTTTAAAAAGGACAAAAAATAAGTCATATACAATTTATAACATTTGAAATTTGTTTATTTTTTAAATTTGAGGATAACTTGATAACACATTTCAAACTTTAACAGCACAAGACTCTCGTCGACATTTTGCAACAAAAATTATGTTTGCAGAATTAAAACTTGCTACAGAATAACAGTAAAAGAACACTTAATCAGTCATATCCATTGTTGGCATAGACATGTTACAAAGAATTTACTTGTACGTATTATACAAACTCCATATCTTTTATGTTACTGCAGGAAAATGTGCTTTTTCAAGCAATTATGTATATTAAAATTAATAAGTGCATAACACACACACACCGTCATAAATTCCACTCTCAAGCAGATTTCCCGACCTCTCCAAGGTCATAAACTCCTCAACTGTCAGAAAGGTATAATCTACACCATTTATCTCTCCTTCTCTGGGAGGCCTTGTGGTACCTACAAAAATAATTCACAACATGTTCATACCCAGAAAATACAATAGACTTAATATCCAAATTAAAAGATTGAATGATATGAGAAAAATCTGAATATTTTGATGGATTCTTCATTAAGGTAAATTATGAAAATGCTGTTGTATCTATAAAACCACAATTAGACTTTTAAAAAAATAAATAAAATGTCCCTTTTTTTTCTTTTGCATCAAAATTGAAGGGGGGAAAAAAAGTGGTTGAAAAAATACTCCCAATTCAAACAACTTTTAATTTTTTTTTTATTCTGTCCTATTTTTAATATTATATTCTAATAAAAAAAAGTACATCAAATTCTGAATGACATAAATGATAAAATTTTATACAGTTATACAATTTTATATAGATGATTGTGTACGGAAATGAATGTCCTAATAGAACAGATATGAAATGATAGTATTTATTCTAAATCTTTCTGTTCAAATTTTTCTAATTTCTAATTTTGGTATCTTTTCATATATTTTTATCATGATATAATTTTACTGTGATATTCCCTGATGCCTTATGATAGATACTCCCTGATAAAACTTATCTTATATACATCTCATTTATTTAATTTAATGATGGATTTTATTTAACAAACAATTTAATGAAAATGTAACATCTTTTTAGTATAGGAAATTTTTTTTTAGCATCAATATATATTTTTAGTCAACATGACCTAAACAATTTAATCATAATATGTGGTGAAATGTTTAAATCTTTACCTTACAATAAATAAATTTACAATAAAGGATAAATAGAAAAGGTTTTTCTTCAATATTTCTATAAAAGTAAAAAATAATAGATAATAAACAGAAACAGGTTATTAACTTTTATTTTACTGCTAATAAGTACATCACGAATACTGATTGCAAAAATAAATTTTTCAATGATCGAATCACGAAACCATCAATTTAAAAAGTGATATGAAAACTCTAAATCAATGGCTTAGAAACTAATCAGAGCTTATTGTTTTATACAATATGCAATAATACTATACATAAATCAAGTATGCAAAAGAAGACAATGGAAAAGTTAGGGAAGTCACACATTAAAATAAAATTTTTTACAATTACCATATATTTAAGATAAAAGAACACCAATAACAAGAGTAATAAGTCTTTATATAAGATATATACTTTAATTAGCATAAAATCAATCATACACATATTTTTACAAATAAAAGGTACTCACATGGCACTGTCCGAAGATATAAATTATCTCTCACTGTGTTTTGAAGCTCACAATCTGGGGAATTTTTGGGAAACCTTGTATTTAAATGCTGCCTAAGATCTTTGCCTAGATATCCTGCAACAGAAAAAGAAAATATTACTTGCAAATCCTGCAACCAAATTAAAAAAAATTAAGAGAAAAAAATTATTATTTAAAATAAAAATATTTGTGGAAACAATTCTGTATTTTGGATAACTGAATTTTATATTCAATTTTGGTAAATTTTAATTCTGCAGTTCAAATAAAAGTGTTAGAGTACATAATAACAGTACAATAAATTATTACCTTTAAGAAAACAAACACACAAATGAATATAACACATTAAAATATTTTTATGTATAACAAAATAATCATGAATGTTATGATATATCATTTATGGCAAAGACTAAATTACGAATCATAACAAAATGTGCTAAACTAAATTATATAAGAAAAATTAATTCAAAAATTAAATCTTTTCTATACTTAAAACGAGATTTTTATTTCAACATATCACTAAAAAAAAAAAGCATGAAAAGCATGTTTAAATTGCAAAATGTAATTAAATGAGACTTTAAAATTAAAAAGAAAAACACTTACATGGTAATTTTTTTTACAAACAGATATTGTACGATATTAAATAAAGAGCATTAACGAAGTTGAAATAATCTAATTTTCAAAATACATGTCATTCAGAAATACTAATATGTGCATAAATTTTACCTATTTAAAAAATTACTTCTAATGAATCACATTTATTTTAATATCATTCATATGGAAAAAACAAAAAATTTACTATGATTAACATAGCACACAAGTAAAGAACAAAACAAATTACTATTTAAAATGCTTATTCCATTGATAAATAACTATAAAATCAATTTCTTCTTCAATGACACAACAACCCCATGGTGGACCAAGGACTTCTGCCAAAATCACTTTCAGTGAAAATAATTATACATATATAAACTCAAAATTAAAATTTATTTCAAATGGTAATGTTCTGATACGATAACAACAAAAGCACGTGGATTTCGTATGATAAATACTTCTTGACGCGAAACAAACGCTGTTTGGGGAAAAGCAAAAACAAAACAAACTTATAACCTGAAATCTTGAATGATTTGGAATCAGTTTTTCTTTTCTTCGTAAGATTGTGCTGCAAAACAACGTGTGACTGACAAGCAAGCAGTTTCAAACTACACGATTCCTCTCCCTCTTTACCCATTACAGTTCAGTTCCCCATACCCAGTTCCAAGAAAGGACCATCTCCCCCTTCAGGGACTATACATAAAGTGCCATAAAGTCCGTTCATAATTCGTTCACGCACACGAATATCTTAAAAATAATTTGGACAACCAACATATTTTCAATTATGAAGCGTGGTTTTAATTATTTAAGAGTATATGATTTTTCTTAATAAATAAATATGGGAAAAAAAAATCGAGATTGTTTTTATTACATAATAATAAAAAGTTCTTATTAATATCACAAAAATCATTACGTGAAATAGTTTCTTGCTTAGAATCAACTTTTATGCAACTTCAACTAAAACAACAATTATTTAAATAAAGATTCTGAAGTTTGAGAATTATTAAACCAGTTTAAAAGGTTAAATTTAAAACAGAAATTGAACTGTTAATTTAGCAACTTATCGTTAGTTATCTCAGCGAGGAGATAATTTACATAATAAATAATGCTGTTTATTTTAAAAGTAAAAATATTACAAAGAATTCAAAATATCATGAAATCAAGTAACTACAACCATGAACATAAGGTAGCTGAAATAAGATTAGAAATTAAAAAATTATTAGACCGATTTAATAACAATAAATGGCGAGCTACAAAAAGGATTACTAATAACAAACTAATATCAGGTTAAATCGTTAAATAAATTAATTCATCAAATGAAATAAATATGTTTACATCAAAGTATTTTTTACAAGAACATTAATTTAAAGATTATAATAAAATAACAGTGCATTTTTTTTTATAAAAAATTCGGAGACTACTTAGAAAGAAACAAGTTAGTTACAATAAAACTGAAAGACTTTTAATATTTATTATATAATATAACAACCCTTTTATTCTCACAAATATTTTAATAAAACGTTCTTCGTAAGAATAAACTTTTCATAAAATTGCGCGGTATTAAAAATTTTCCATCATTAACTGATATATAACTACAGTAATGATTTTGTGGACTATGTAACCTGTTGGCTATGTTACAAAAATTAATAATTTCTATAAAAATTAATTGTTTGTTTCGATACAAAAATGACTAATCTGTTGAATTATGGCAGCGATAGACATACATAATTACTTACTTACTTACTGAATAACTACAAATTATGAATGAAAAGACTTGTACTATAATCATTTCTACAATGACAACGGACTTAAATATCAGTCAATGAACGAATATTGTGAAATAAATACGATTTGCCACACTATAACAGAAGCAAAATGATATTCAATTAGCAATGAAAATATTCGTCTGAAAATTGATACAAAAATTTGGCACGATTTTTGCTCAACAATACTTTAGAATAAAATATTACATAACACCTTATGCTATTTTCAATACATAGTAAAAAGCCTAATAGGCGAGGGCATATAATGAATAGTATTATTTTCATTATCATTGGCATTTTAATAGCAAATTTACAAGAGTTGAAAAAAGAACCGATATGGATATATTTATCAACGAAGTATTTTAATCCCCTCAAACATTCATCTAATACTATATTATTGTAGTTTTTTTAAGATGGTGCAATAAGACTACCCACACTTATATGATCAATTTAATTTTTTAAGAAAGATATGCGACATTTTCGACAAAACTACAAGATTTTAAGAGAACACAGAATTCTGGAGTAGAAGTGAAAGCGACGTTTACCAACCTTTCTCGGCGCGGGAATTTTTACCAAGGGGGTGCCTGCCGGGGGAACGGGGATCAACAAAAGACCGCCAGAGGTCAGAGAAGGGGTCGGACTCCATCACCAGTTCCCACAGCAACGGTTTTCCCAAGGTCGCGAAATCGTCTGCCGAGCATTTAGTCGGCTGAACCCTCGCCCTCGCACGAGGAGACGAGAGATACAGTGTAGTAATTTCTCAATTACCAGGAGGCAGCACAGAGAGAAAGAAAGGCGTCAAAGACAATGGAACAGATTGGAATGGCGGATGCGGAGATTTTGTGTGAAGTCTGTAACGAGTTCTTCCTATTTTGGGATGACATTATGACGCGACGGAGAAGGATTTCAATCAAAGCTCGTTACTTATTCCGAGCCTGTGCTTGAAATTTTACTCAAAGAGTTAGCATGAAAAATCCACCCAGACTTGAAAGTAAAATAATTACAATGGTCACCCTGGCACTTAGTTCCATCATTAATATACTTGGTTTAGAAAAATATAATAAAATAGACAACATTATTTTTGATTAAGAAAAAACCAACAAATTTCAGTTATGTCTAATTCTGTTAGTTACTTTATAAATAATGAAATATACTTAGAGGAATCTTTATGTTTTTATGAAGTATTATTATTATTTGTTTTCCTTCAATAGATTGAAACTAGTATGGCTCCTAAATTTTACAAGACAGGAAATAACAAACTTTTTGGAAAAAAGAACTACATTAAATAACAAAAAAAATCGGTGAAACTAGATCAATTTAATACAGAATAACCTCATCGGACAAAAAAAATCAGTCACCCTGGCGCTCAAGCACAGTTATAGTTTGGTTTGTCGCTCTGCGGTCATTTTGTATACTCTTTAAGCTAATTAGGCCGGGACCTATAGTTCAACGTGGATTCCGAACCACTCGCAAACATCCATGGATTCGAACCTGAAGCCTGTGGTACTAGCGCACCCACAGAGAGGTTGTTAAATAGTTTATAGATTGTATAGCGGTCGAGTCACGAGCTCGACTAACAAACATTAGTCACCGTTATTGCCTTATGACCATGAAGAGGCAGTGCGCCCGCAATTGACCACTGTGCTATCTGTTTGTTGTTTCTTATCCCACTTGGCTGGCCAAGCTCACGAGCCCATACGTACTCATGGTTGAAGGGGAAGGAAGCAGCTTCTGTTGTGATGGAGCCCCCGTAGG